>LUCH01000561.1:53301-67396 GCA_013368495.1 Paragonimus heterotremus
CAACTGTGTTTAGCACGAGCTCTAACGAGAGCGAAACTCGAGTCTAGTGCTTCTGCTGTTCGAAAGGGGTCGACTAAAAAGTCCACGGGAATACGACAGCTGCGATCAATTGTGGGTGATGTTCAATCCATATGAAAAATCACAAAGCCTCTACTACTCATCATTAACAACAGTTTACTTATTTGATTGCTTTTCCCTACAGACTGCCATCTGCTGTATGGCGGAACTTCACACAACGCAGTACACAGAATGTCAAACGTATGACTTAATTGTTTTAATGGGGGGAGACCACAACTTCTTGTGAATTTTTGCAGTAATACTTTTGTTTACTTCTACACAATCATCCTTGCCTGCAAGTTAGCTCTTTCGGACGACTATTTCAACAGACCTAGAATCAGAAAGATAACAAACGTGCTTCCGTTTATATGCCAACAAATTGATCGTTGCACACTTAGCTAACGACAGTCGTACGGTAATACCAACTAACGTGTCTATTGGAACAAAATTGTTGCGAATAATGTTGTTGCTTGAATTACGAAAAAATAATAAGTCGCTGATTCAAGTCAACCCTCAGTAATTGTGTCGGGATGATCTGGCATACTATTCAGTTTTCAAAAAATGGTCGTGAAACTTCATGGTTGACAATTCAGCCGTGTCTAAAAGGGGATCATTGACACATTGATCAACATGGACGCAACACAAAAACGCGCTTGGAGTTTAAGTACCGGTCGCGATAAAGACTTACTGGATTGACTTGCTCTGACAGAAATCTGACTGTTAAATGATGCTCATTCGGAAACCTATGTGAATGCAAATGTTGCAATGAAAGTTGAGTGATGTTCAACTGGAGATTAAACCATATCACTAACTACCCATCCTTTCGGCTGTAATCGTCTAGTCACAGCCCAGTCTCGGACTCATGGCCGCAATCCGGTAAATAAGAAATAGGTATCACGCCATCATTCAAAAGGATACTGACCAGACGTGGGTAAGCGTACCTTTCAAGACAAGCAGTTACTCAGTCGATGATCTTGAAGTTTGAAATGTTGAGTTAAGGTCACTAGTATAACAGATACACATCAACTTCTCGCAAACAGCTTCTAAGTAGTCAAGTGCGTTGACCAGTTAGAATCGGTTTTCAATTAGATAACACGTGCAGAAGCCTGTAAACGGCGTAAGCAGCCAAAAACATATGATTGTAGTTAGGATATGTGAAAAGGCTATTGGGTAGTTTGTTATTACACAATGCTCCAACTGACAAATTAACCGGGGAATTCCAATTCTAAATATTTTTACAAGGACACAAACATCATAGCAAATAACCACGCATATCGTCGCAATAACCGAAAGGTAACTAGCCATTTATAACAAAGGTGGTCGCTTCATGGACATTACACTAACCCTAATGATCGCCTCCACGTACATCAACATTTCACCACACCTTGATTCTAAAAGTCTTTCAAACGTTAAACTTTGTAGCGATGAAATCTAACAGCAATGGGTTGTTATGGTTAGTATTTTTAAAAATCTCATTCAGACCAAGTAAACCTTGGTAAATACGCATCATGGCTATCACAGTTAACAATTGTCAAGCTTGTAAGAAGACAGAGTATCCAAAATGCGGCGTCAAACGTCCGTGTTCATCAAACACTGCGAATGAAGTTATGTAGTAGACAGAGAGACATTGCTTTGGTAAACGGATCAAATGTTGAAATCCTGTCACACATATCTCTTCTCATAGGATAAAGAAAAGAGAATCTGTTCACAAGTTATCTGTACAGAGGTAACGATAGGTAAGCGATGTAGGACTCTCCATGGATTACGATGCAACATCTAAGTGTAGTTACATGGGTATGGACAAATTGAATAAAGTGACTTACAATGATGAACCAGCACTTAAGAAACATATGTACACATTAACTGGTTATCGCCCAGTACACGGAGTGTTTTGACCACAAAAGACGTTTGGCTTGCAAAGTTGATTGTTGCACGAACTTCTGTACAGGTCAAGTTAAACATGGTCTGCAAACGCGTACACGCATTTGCACGGCTGATGTGCATTCACATACATTGGATGGCAATACGTTGTCATTCGCCGCGGTAATACTTTTCCCACAGTGCGTACAAACTATTCCGACAGTCTCTCCTGGTCCGTCACCTTCCGGGCGTTCGGGTTTGCCCTTTTGTTACCGAATGTCGCCTGTGAGTAGTACACTACATGTGAGCAGCATGTCACTCATTACGAAACTGCCTGTTATACAACAGGAGTACTGGTTTATACACGGACTGACTAAAGGTTAACCTCACTAAAATGGTTAAAACAGTTTTTTCATTTATCTTTTTCATTTTTGTTTGACTGTGCGTTGGTATCGATTGCTAAAGTGATCATTAAGAGACATCGGTAGTTAATTCGCTTTTCATCTGACTCTACACGCAATCCTCATTCGTTCGCTAGCTAGGTGATTATAATGAGCAGTCACTACGAACTGACAAATTAAGGTTTCCTCCCAGGAAGATGAATGATAGAATCACAACACGAAGATTAGAACAGAAACGTTCTACCGATATCATTGCCTTCTTCAGAAAGCAAAGTGCTGGAGATCTGTTCTATGTACATTGCTAGAAAAAGGCAATAGTAGAGACAAAAGGGAGGTTAAATAAAAAAGCCGAGGCTGACAACAGAAACTTGCTGCAATGGTTGTGCGCACTCATTGACAGTATGCTCGCCACAAACTAAAGTGAATATGGTAATTAGGGAGTACCTTGTGTGGGTTCAATGACACTGTGGTCAACACAGTCGCCTCACAAAAGCTGGGTTGCTGTTTAACTATCGGTCGTGGTAAGGATACATGTTGGTGATGGAGCTCTAAATAAAGCAACACTAATCTGTTTCTTCTTTTTGAAGGAGATCGGCTGAAAATCTGATTATGTGAGAAAACCGCGACCAGTTGTGAAGGGTTTTCAGAATGTCTGTATGAAATAAGGTTAACAACAGAAATCTTGTTGTTTCTTATCTTTCCGCATCGATCGATTAGTCTGCTTTGTTGACTACTGTTCGTTTGTCTAAACCAAATTTAACCCGACTAACCGTAATCTCACGGAGTTCAGTATGTTAGCAGTCAATGAAAAACGCTGACGACCCGTTGAAATGTGGAAGAGGAAATAAGTCAAACTTTTGTTATAAACGAACAGATTGAGGAGTGTGTATGGGGTCACAGCAGCTACTGTTACATTGAACGCTGATAATGAAAGACGGTGACGACCGACCTATTGAACTAGCCTCTATCTAATAAAGTGAGTGAACCGGGTGGCATTTATAAATCCAGTCTCTCTTGTCCTAAGCGCAACGACCTACTGCAAATCAGTTGACGTTAAATATAGTCCCTACAGAATGACCGGACAGTTCAGTTCGATGATACCCAGGTTGGCCGATAAAACCGTACACAAGAATTTGAGAGGATCTAGAAAAGTTGCATTGTACCTTGGTGAACGACTTCATTATGTGCAGCGTATTTTTACCTACATTCCTGTAGCTGTTGGGATACGTTGTCTAGCCAGGCGCAGCGATGGCTAACACGGCGATTCCATGTGAAACTTAATTACTTGGGAAAGGTTTTTATTCGTAACTTTGCACTCAAGCAATCAATTCCAAGAAGCAAGTAAATATATGTAAAATCATCACAAATCTAGAATGGGAGATGTAACACTTTCGAGAAATTCAAGTCAAGTAGCTGATGCTAATTAACTCCAACCATCTGTTTCGATTGTGACTTGGTATTTTGCAAGTCTGATTTAACGGATCTGCATATCAGAAACAGCTTTTTATTGATGCTCTGTTCGCGTGTGAGATACAATCTGGTCAACTAGTTTTAACATCACAACTTATAGATTTGTACTATCCCAGCTCTTTTCGACATATCTAAGTTCGATATATTCCAGCTAGAATGACCGGATATTTCAGACTGTTTCAGCATATCTGCCTTTTTCAATCGTCTGAGCATTTTGTCAGTGTTTTCTCTTTTCGGCTGGCTGGATTATCCAAGCTTGATCTCAAACTGCCATATGCGATCCTCTAGAGAACAATACGACTACATAAATAGTTCCATAACTGACTGTGGCGCATCCCAATAAATGGGTGGAAATCAAACAAGACCTTGTGGTACAGCCTGGAAAGAAATGCATACACTGCAGAATGCAATGCCTACTACCAAGAATTGACCAAATCACTGCTTGTCTTTCTATCATTCAGTTTGTGTTGTTCGATGTTTTATTTACTGATGTGCGGTGCCCAACTTTGAAACCCTTAGTTATAAGATGACATCGGGGAAAGTGGACGTAAGCACAATCTGATTATTGGTGTGTTAACAGCATTCACGATAGCTGGTTTGATCTATCGATCGTTGTGAGCAGGTAGTCTATAAAGAAGAACGTGTCGAAAAGGGAAAACGTGGTGAACCAAGCGATGGACATATAGATATCAACGTTCCAGACAGTCTTTCCAGGACTTTATTAGAAGCAAAAGGTGTCTTAGTGAACAGTCTGGTTTTGCTTATTCATCATCGGGGCAATTACATAATAATTCATATCACCATGAATATCAAACGAGCAAAATCAAGAGCAGTTAGTCATAAAATTACGTCAAACCGTTATGACTCGCTTGGTAATTAGTTAATCAAATTAACCTATGGAGATGTAAAGTGAACATAGGGGGGGCTTGTTAAACATGCGGTTTGAAGAAATATCTTGTGGGTGCACAATTGTGGATGGTGCAACCAAATTTAGGTCGCTCTCTGTTCAAGAACATAGTGTTTGTACAAACCGTTGACTTCCTATATGGGTATATCTGTTGCGAAAGTTTAAATGTAGGCGTACCCGAAAATACGCTCAAGTAGATAGTATTAACTTTCACGTAAAATGTAGAATTTCGGATTAACGATAAAAAGCACTGCCAGAAGGACGGCGTCGCAATGGTGGAAATGCTGTTTCAATGTTTGCAGATATCTTCGAGTCAATGTTGGAACGAATTACGCTTAGTGAAGTTACTGAGCACAACATTTTCTACAAAAAGTACGTACACAATATCATTTGTGTAATTGACAAAACCGTGTATCTAGATAGCCTACCTATTGCGACGAACACAGCACTTCCTAATCTCAGCTATACACTTGAGGCTCGGAAAGTTGGATGAATATCCTCCCTGGATGTGACACTGAAGCTTCGTGCAAACGGTTCACTTCAGAGAGACGTTCACGAGAAAGGGACTTAGAACGGACAGTATACGCGGTTTTTCGGTAACTTTCTTCTTAGGCAGGGAAGAAACCAGGTTTCTAATTTGACATACAGAAGTATGAAGATATGCAATAGTGAAACGAGTGAAGCAGAACTCAGGTTTTTACAGCGGATGTTCACAGTGGGAGCCTTCCTCACAAACTTCGTTGATAGATAAATGGAACTGGAATAATCGAATGTTAGGCCCCCATCTACACAGAAGTTGGATCACATGACATTAGACTTTAAAGTCGAAGTCATGGATGAACTGTTGACTCGTAGAATAAGTTACGCAATCAAAAAGACCTATAATGCGGCAAAACTACGAACCTCTTCCAGATCCAACCAGATAGTCCACGCACAACTCAAGAGTACGTTGCCTAAATATGACTTCGTTTTGTATTTACTCTTCCACATACTGTTGTGGAACAGACTATGCCGGTAGCACAACCAGACACTTCTTTCAGAGGATACGTGAACAACACCCCATATGGCTGATTGAAGGCGACATAAATTCATTCCGAGTGCAATTCTAGCATGCTTTATTGACTGAGTACACCAAGTCTCACCTGAAGTGGCTTTCTAGCCCATTTACCGCTTGCTAAGTTGTCAATACAAAGGAGTCAAATTTTCTATTCTGACCCCCATTGAAGCGATCGGAATTCGTTTGTGTAATCCCTAGTTTTGTGCTCAGTACAAGTAATGCTCAAACGTGACCAAAAATACAACTGTCACCGGAACGACAATTTATAATTTCTTCTGGTTTGTATCATTATTTGCTGTACCTTACGGTCAGACTGAATCGCTTAGCAAAAGACCATGAAAATGATCATTCTATGTTGCCCGTTGCAACGCAATAAGACGTGATAAGCGCGGCTTAAAACAAGGGGCCACCTAATACATTTTTGATGTCTGTCTCCTTCCATGGTTGACAACAGCAAAAAGCCTTAGAGCTACGTAAGGCGTGTGAGTGGTACCGTGGAAATTTTCATCCTTATGGATAATTGAAATTTGAAAAATGTTTTCTGTTAATAATATATGTTGTCAACCTTTCCTATAATTACTTGGAGGACAGTATCACTGTAAATATGTGTATAATTTTGATCTACCTCAATAATACAGTATGAGAGGACTTAAGAATGTTCACGTATGAGGTAATCTGAGACGCAGTCCAACAAATGATAAATTACCACATTTACGTAAGTTTCTGGTGCTCGATATCACTCACAGTCAGTTGAAACATATTATTTGTACGAGAATGCTACTATACGGGTTCACTTAGAAAGCTGAGTCAGGCATATTGTCTAGTAGGCTCATCAACCATCCCGAAGGAGTACCCGAATGCTGACTATTTCTAATTTTCATACTTGCATTATACCTTATCAGTTCTGCGTAGATACACAAAATCAAATCTCTCAGTTTTCATTAAATTGCTATATGTGCATCACTAATTTAGTCTTGACTGTTAAACATATTGTATGGCGTCAAACAATCGAGATATTCACTCGATCATTGCGAGATAAAAGTGCCATAAACCAGAACGATTAACCTTTATATTTCACCACGCTTCCAAATATTAAAAATGGTGTGCCTGTCATGCACTTCCATTTGGCAGTGCATCAACTTGTCTGATTTCTACTTAATGGCACTTCACTTGGGCGATCGAGTTAAGTTAGAAATCTTTCCCTACTGTGCTTTTGAACAAGAAAACATTTCCTTCTTAACCACATACTTTCTATAATTTCCCTTATAAACTAAATGACATCTAAGTTTTGTTGTGCAACGTGCACCATCGTTTGTGAGTAGTATAATGCGTACATCTGGGAACTCAGAGGCAGAATTCAACGCCAAGAAGATGAAGGACGTAAAATGACCACTAGAACGAGGTGTATACATTGTTTTGGACTTGTTGTCAAGATGAACAACACTACGCTGTTGTTCAACGCGTGCGGATACACGTCAGAGTTCTTTGTTCGTGCATTTCTACTTGCACTCTCTCGAACACCCCTTGAGTGTCATCGGTGAATTCGAATTTACTCTTCTTTCTAGGGAGTTCGTAGAGTGAGTGTGAAATGATGACTTTCCACAAGCCGACTGTAGTGCTGTGCCAGATCCACAAGTTGTTTCATCACGACCTAAGAATTCGAGCCTTGGCTTCTCTAATTGTCAATTTCTCGAGCAGGAACCAGATTTTACCTTGACTTTGTTCAAACAACACCGCCGCTGACGGTCCGAGTTGTGACTTGTCGGCATTAATCCCGAGTCCTAAGTTACTGATCCGATTTTAGACAGCACCACGATGAACAACGTGTTTCGATCATGCGCTGCTGCATGTAACAATACCATCGTCATATACCGCCAAAATATTCCGTCCTTTTACCAACTGAACCATCGAGCATCGAAATGTGAACGGTACCCCGAGTAAACCAAACGACGTGCGCTTGAATCGGTACTGTCTTTCGCTCATCGTGAATGCGGTTTTCACATAATCCGTGGGTTTGATTGGTAGTTGGAGGTGTATCCAGATCGTACCTTCAACACCCTGAACAACTTCACCTGTTGCAACTTATCAAGAATACCACCGGCGGATGGTATTGCGATAATTGTGTTCTATGTTACCTCATTCAGCCGCCTAAAATCCACACAAAAGCGATACTTTCCGTTGGACTTCTTCACCAGGAGAACAGGTGAGTTGTATGGACTGTTGGTTTCTTCGATAACTTCCTCATCCAGCGTGCTTTGAATTTACGTTTTCCCTTCCTGTTCAAGATGAACCAGTATCCAACGGGGTCCATGGGATCAGGTTGTTCCGGATTTTGTAAATTCACGCGCAGTCTGTTTACAGAAGCCAAACGGATCTTAAACGTTCATGAATAATTTAGCGTATTTCTCGGTTGTGGATTTAAGCAAAGGGGTTGATCAAGTAGGGGATTCAGCAGTGCACACTTAATTGACTTCATTCTGTTGCTGTCCACTGAGCATTATGTCAATCACGGAATTTGTTACAACGAGGATGTTCGCTCCAGTGATCGTTTGTCTAGTTTTGAACGAAACCGCGCTTCCCACTATACTTATGGAATTGCACTCCACGTGCTTCCACATCACCAACTAGTAAATTATGACCCCCAACTATCTTGCCGTCAGTCAATAGACCTGATGACCTGATGTCAGTCATGCGTTTTGCATCTCTGTATGACTAATCTTCGAAAAATAGACGCCCCCGTATCGAACAGGCTTTGTTCAATCTCCCCATCAACTCCAGTCCTTTTAGGAACGGCCACCTCTCAATTTCTCCCGTTACTTTTTTCACCTGTCTAACAAAAAACAGGCATGGGACACTCTTTCTAGACTACTTTCTTTCATTATCCTTTTTCACCACAAATGAAGCAACTTTTTAGTCGATCGTTTCTCCGCAATGCTGTCTTCATTGCACCCAAATCCGCTATCAGTTGATCCAATGTCTGCTGCATTTTCTCAGTGTCTTCTTGTCTATATTGTCTTTCGCACCCATTGTGACCACAGACATAACTCCCAACACGCACGTCACATTTGCAAGCTTAACAAGGTCCATCCGGTGGGTGACTTGGACAGTGCGGGACTGATCGTAAACCACCATCGGGAGACCTACAGTAAACCGCCCAACCAACAAGTTGATTCAGGTGTGGTAGTGCCCTCTCTAGTTACCCTTGCACATTGACGGTGGACACGGATGGACCCGCTACTTGTCGAAGCCTGGCTTCATTGAACAGCCACATGGCCTCCTGCCAGGCAGGCGGGCTGTCAAACGCAGCCACCAGCGCCTCCTACGCAGTGACCCACTCCACCTTCACAGGGTCTTTTTACACTATGTACAGCTTTGCTTTCGCCTAGCCATTCATCATCGTCATCGAGGTAGCTAGCTACCTGTAGTTGGTCTCAACCACGACCACTTTGGCGAAGTCATTCTGAGACGTCCCAATGTCTTCATCCCCGAACGGCTGCGAACAGGGTATCTTCATCCTCTCGTTCTTCACGACACCGATTGTTGTGGCTGCAAAAGGAGCTTGACCCTGGGGGTTGTTTACTGCAAAAAGCGCCTCATAAATGATCTGAAAACGTAGAACAACGAATGCTTACATCCATTTGCATGGTTGACGTGTACCCGCACCTGTTGAACATCCATATATTGTTGTCCACTTTGACAACAAGTCCCAAACAACGTATACACACCGTCATAGTAATCACTTTTCGTCCTTCATCTTCTTGGCGTTGAATTCTGCCTTTGAGTTCCCAGATGTACGCATTATACTGCACACAAACGATGGTGTTTTTCATACAACACTTTTCTGCTTGTTTATATGCTTTCTCTTGATAGGTCTAAATTATGAGCGGTAAATATGTCAGTTCATGAGCTACTCATTAAGACTTTTGCTTGATACGAGTTAAGTACCAGTCAAATTCTCTTGCGGCGTTTACAGCAGGACAAACTTGCTGATTACAAATCAGATGCCCACTATTCTTTCTGTCTCCGGTTGGCTGCTTTTGATCATATGTTCAATCTTTTTACCACACTGTCAGTTATCGTGTATTTTTCGATGTATCCTCCGTTCGCGGTGATAATCAGATAATGTCTCGTAGAACGTAAGTGCACATGTCTTATTGTCCTTGTGTTGTATGCTGGTCAACAGAAGCGTGTACTTTGGGTTGAGTTAGCTGTTGAATCCTCACAGTACTAGGACACAAGTACGTCGTATAGCAGTCTCTCTCGACTGACCCGGTCCTACACGATACTGGCGACCATCAAGTGAACTTTAGAACATCACAAGCAGTCTGGCTGTGTATCTGATCAAGTGTATTCACATACTGGCTAGCATTGCCTATCAGTTATGCAAAATAGCGAAACTAACCTACAATTAATTGTAAACTACCCTACATAGCATAACCTCCAAATGTTATTCAGTAGGCCAGCCGTTAGATAAGAATGCCAATCGAGAAATTTGCTACCTGTATCCCAATAATTTTTTAGCCAACCTATTTTACCATCTGCAACGAACAATTTTATGGACACACGCATCCGGTCTTATTGATCCTCCACTATTCCGTGCTCGCCCTGATTTCCACATAAACGCAATGTTCTTAATCACTGATTAGTCAAACGATTGAGTGAGTGGTTCTCTCTAATCTAAAATGTTCACCTAGTAATCCATTACTGTTCATATGACGTATTGTTTTGCGACCCATGGTCGGTAAGCTACTTACCTTTCATTCATTGGAGAAGTTCGGACAAGAGCTGAAAATTTACCTGTCGAAGTGCATAAGGAGCATTGTTGACGTAACACTGTCAGAAAATCATTGCTCCTACCTTTAAACGCCGAATGGTGTGATTTAAGCCCATAGATTTTTGTTACCTGAGTTATTACTTAGATTACACTTAGTTAGTGCTGATCGGTGCGGTCCATCTCCGGTTGCCTGTTGTACACTTACTACGCCTGCTTCTTCATAGTTATCCCCAGACCGACAATCTATGACGAGTTTCGTCTTTGTTTCTACTGGCCAGCCAGAAGCACTATAAATAGTGATCGACGTGTCAACTCCTTGTTTTACGCAAGAAATCTCATCCAGTTTTTTACCAGTTCTATTGGAGTCGATTTTGACAGATAATGTATGACTAACTGATTTACAACTTGTGCAGATATTGCCGTGGATACACACAGTCCACCTCGAATCAGCAGTTTGCGATGATAGTTTGATGTCTTTCGAGGGAGAACACGAAAAGTGCTGTAACCACATTTGTCACTGTTTTATTCAACTCGTTTAACACTAATTATGGTTATCAGAAGACTAGCAAGCTTCTGACTGTACAACCATGAACTTAAGAATATGTATCTTTGTGTTTTCTGAACACCACTCATTGTTATTGCTAATCCACAGTTTTTTCTATTTACTCAGCATCAATAGCACGCCAGGGAACAACAATCACGTGTGACCCAGACCGAGGAGAGGTGATGGTGCGAAGTGAGTCAACCGGAATGGAAAATCAGATGACCAAATCCAAATCCAATCACGGTCAGTTTAATTCTCCCAACTGGCCAGCTAGATACACACCTGAAACTCGATGCGTGTTTCGATTTGTGGCTGGTCCAGGGGAAAAGGTTCGAATTCAATTTGATTACTTCCGGCTTCTTGGAGAAATGCCCACGTGAGTGATGTCAACAATACTGAATGTCATTGTCGCATCATCTGAATAAGTAGTCTTCTAATTTTGAGTAGCATGTTATAGTTGAAACTTTGGCAGACATATAACTTACATGCTCACTAGTATGTAGTATGCATCTCTGTATCCCACACAAAGCTCGAAGTTTACCGCAAAAAGGAAATCTTGAACTGAGTCTTCCACTAGCTGTGAATAACTCGGTCACCGTAGTGACCGCAAACTAGTTCAACGTCCAAGGGCCACCTGACGAATGATGAGACTCGCTACCACAAGGAGGTTATCGCGCAAATGTGGACAAATTGACCAAATCGACGGCAATTCCTCCAGATTTTTCCCTAGGGGAATGTTCACTGCAGTCCGGCGAAATATTTCGTCTGCAGTTTCTTCCCTAGTGAACTTGAAGCTGCTCAACTATTAACCGTGCCCAACTCATTTTTATTGTGTTACACGGGTGATTTAAAAGTTTTTGGCAAAAGTGAAACGGAAAGAACAATCCACCTCCAGCCAAATTGTCAATAACTTGCTTGAAATTCCTTTGGATGACAGCGCTCACGTGACCAACACAGTTCAAACTGGTTCACTTTCTTACGAGACAATCAGAAGATTCGACTGACGAAGTCAGTTCAAGTCACGAGTTCCTCAAAGTCATAAACTTTTGATGAGTCCTGCGCCAAACTGCACGGTTCTGCAGTCGTTATGTGTAGCAAATTAATGGACAAATTGATGTGGGCTTTCTGCAATATTCGTATGCTAATCAGTTGGCTCAACTCATACGGTTGTTCATTCCTAGTCCATGATTAAAACACCTCAACATTTTTGAGTGAAAGGCACACAGTACAGTATGTAGCGAAAAGGCGTTCAATAAAGCACAATCTTTATTGTCCAACTCGCTAATCCCCATGCCACACGTGCGCTCGCGATTTTGAATCACAAGTCCAGTCCACAACACTCTGGTTTCCGCTCACACGTTGTGTCCACTTCTACCCGGTTTAGGTGTGTGATTTACGCCTTCTATCCGGGGTTTTATCCGCCCGCTAGTCCTCGTCCGCTGATCCGATTTCTTTGAGCGATGGCTTGTCCGGTCGCTCGTGCTGTCCTCCATCCCTACACTGTGGGCTTTGACCGTACTCCACATCCGTGCCGAGATATTCCTGAAAGTGTTGGAATAATCGAACCTTCACTTTGGTCATCCATTCTATTTCGGCTGCCACCTGTCGTCCGTTATTCCGGTCCGGTCGAGCGATGACTCATCCGGTCGCCCAAGCCGTCATCCATACACTCGTGGTGGGTTTTTGAACGCACCTCCCCCCTGTGTTGAGGTATTCCACCGAGAGTTGGAATGCTCGCACCACCTGTCTGACAGTCCACCACAAGTATACGATGATTCCAAACTGTCAATAAGACAAAACGAACTCTGCCTAATTATTCTCAACGCAACCACAACCACACGAAATGACACGCGTCAGCGTTAACGTCAAAGAAGCACTAACCTTACTGTCAAACCACCAGCCAGCAACAGCATTTCAGCATCTACAAGCAAAAACTGCCATGCGGTCTCTCAAAAGTACCACACATGTGGGAATGCCATTCAAAATTAAAATGTTCTCAGCCAGAACCTTAGTTCACTTGTTGCTAGATTCATTAATTCTGTGTGCAGACCTGTGAACAAAACAAAGAGGTCCCAAAAAGGGTTAGCGTTATACCACACATGTATGGAACGTTTACCAAAAGGCGTTGGTAAACAAGTTGCCCAGTTCGAGTCAAGAGAAGGATCCTAACGAACACTGGGGCCAAATCGCTGAATCTATGAAAGCATGCTGTGCACAGGCATGTTCCGAGGGAGATGTTCAGTTTCGACAGAACTGGATTTCCGTCACGTCGATAAACCTTATAAACAAGTGTCGATCGATCCCACCTGGTTCTGAATATGACGACCACCGTCGAGAACGTGAACACAAGCTGACTGAAAGCTTGCGCAAAGACCGTGAGCACTACTTGGTCGAACAGTCGGAGATGGAAAAAGCTTTTTTATCTGGGAATAGCAAAAGCCTGTTTTCACTGATCCGTGGTTGTACTGGCTGTCGAGTCGGTGTGAAAAAATGGTTCACTTATTACCAGTCGATCGCACCGACTTCAAAGTTGGGCAAGACATTTTGAAAAACATTTCAGTTGGCCTCAACCAGACCATGTTGACGACAGGACACGATTGGTCAGTTATTGCATTCCAGACAGTGACCCTGGAGCTCAAGTTATTGAAGCGTAATAAGGCTCCTGGTCCAGATCTCCTCCCTCTTTCTCTTTTTAAGGATGGTGGGGAGAGGTTGATATCGAAACTGACAAAACTCCTTCAAACGATATGGGAGACTGAAGAGGTGCCTCATGCATGGTGCCTATCAACAGTCATTCCCGTTTTCAAAAAGGGGGCCTGAAGTCTATGTGTTAACCACAGAGGCATCAATTTGGTGTCTGTTGCGTCTAAGTTACTCACTGGCCTCATTTTACGTCGGCTCACTAAGCCCAGAGAAAACCAGATACGTGAAGAACAGGCAGGATTTCGATCCGGTGAAGGGTGCACTGATCATATTTTACCTTGAGACGGATCTTGGAACATCGGTACTGTTACAGACAGCCGAC
>LUCH01000561.1:68256-96830 GCA_013368495.1 Paragonimus heterotremus
GAGCGTTTACCGTACCGAGCATTATATACTGAGACCACCAACAGTTGGGTAAAACCGCGTGGTGGTCAAGCAACAACGTGGTCACGAAATATGAAGACCTTGACTGCTCCATTGAGCAAAGTGGGTAGGTTTCACCTGCCTGGATGGGGTCCTCGTGATCACTCCAACCGCTGGTTAGAGACGCTATCGGAGATGGCGATGTATCGCAGTCAATGGCGTACTTGTATCCATACCATTTCTAGTTCTTTCGCTTAGTTTTCCTTTTATAATTTTCAACCTTCTTAGTAACGTTTTCTTCTAGGATATTCCACGTCAGTGTTGAAGTGAGTGGCGGCCCGAACCACAGTACCTTTTGGTCAGGCTCATGGCTGTTATGATGATGATGACACAGTACGTTTCAGGGAGTAACGATTATTTCTGTCAATTTTTAATGCTTAATCGCCTTTCCCAGATACTTCCAAATGAGTGTACAAACAAGGTGATTGTGTAAATTCGCAGCATAGTTACTTCGTCCCTGTTCGATGCTCCTCAGTCTCCAGATAATCCCTACCGTTTCACACATTTTTGGACGGCCTAGTTGACATTACGCCGCTAATTTATAACCTGTTATGGTATGCTAAGTGTAATCTAGACGAACAGAACCATTGATTATCAGAACGTCACGCTGACCCCTGGTTTGGTTTGCACCGTCATGGTCTCCGAATTAAATCGCATTTTCCTCATAAGTGGCTCACAATAGCGACTAACAAAGGTAGCAACAGATGAAGTCTCCGTAAACTTTCTAGAGGCTTATGATTCCATAGGTATGGTATGAGTGGTTTTATGAGCCTGCAAGTCACGTACGGTGTACTGAGCCGTCACTTCGGAAAAGGTAGCAAAGATGCACCTTATGATTGCGAGAAAAGTTTCGAGTCAACTAGTATCCAAACGGGATGACTGATGTTTATTGTGTATGACTTCAAAATCAACTGGGGGTCAATTACAACCTACTGCCAACATATACAAGTGATAACTAACTGTGGCACCCTGGAGAAATAAAAAAAATGGTGCAAAGTCACGAAAGAATCTGGGATCACTCCTCAGGTGGAGCACAGATAAACCTATATATAAGCAACTTACATTTGCCATCTGCGCTGCACACAAAAAAATGTTGTGATTGAAATCTTATCAGTGAACGGCATCTTGGAACCAGTTGTTGAAATGGAGTCAGTTTGTCGAGGGACCTGACAACTACGATTGAGATGGTGAAGTTGAAAATCCGGTAACGTTAGATTTTGACTAGCTTTACTTCGAAAACGTTTCAATGGTATTCAAGCCTGGTGGTATTTTACGCTGAGGTGCAGATTCATAGTTCTATTTTATAGGGTTCGACAACTCTGTTCTTGAATACGTAACGAAGAGTAACAAAGCAGGTTAGAGCACTTCATTATTTTTTATATTTTGGTAGGTTTCTTCAATTCAGACTCACCACACCGCAGATTCAATCGTTGCCTACTCCGAACTCACCATAACAGAAACACTAGCCAACAGACTTGAAGGCGACAGTCACCATCATCTATAGCAGTCCAAGTTAGAAAGCTATAAGATAGCTTGTTCCATCGACATTACCACCGATAAAATTCATGATCTCGCTTGGAACCATGTCAAACCTCTTCAAAGCTTCGCTACTATAATGGTTCTGGTGTAATGGATAAGTTGTCAGATAGTTCATGTGTTTTGTTAATCAGCAGCTGAAAGCCAATGCATGTTTCCTGGTTGCTAAACCATGGGTTAGTTTGAAACACATTACTCAGTTATATTTAAGCTTTTCACTTTTTGCATTGGATACTTTCAATTTTTCCCATACATATTCGCTTGAAATTATCACACGTTTCTTTATCTCACTGAACAACTGGACGTATACGAGCATTTTTAGCTCCGTGCTTTCTGTAACCATCTTCTAAATTACTTGTAAACGAATGTACGGCTCTCCTAGTTGGCTGGACACTGTCTATCAGCTGATGTGCTGAAACACCTCCCGCTACTGTATCATATTCTCATTCACCACTGTTTCACTTGTCTCTCATGTTTCATCGATTATCAAGTTGGGTCGACTCGAGTTGGCTACTTACCTCGATAATATTCGGAAGAGGAAAGAAACGCATGCAACTTGATCGATTTCCTAAAGCTAAAAATCAGGGTTTAATAGTTGTTTGAGTTATTATTTATTTTAATTGAACTGGATATAAACATCTGTAATATAGCTCGAAATGGTAATAAGTTTGAGAAGGTAATGCAATTAGAGCTAGACCTTTGATTTTTTCCTACAACCATAAGAAGGTTATTTGCAGATTGCCATCCAGTCTGATGGGTCTAATATTGTTGTCGTTTTCTAACGGTCAGGAATTTCGCCGACTTCTTCTGGCTCAAATATGAGCAAAATATCGAGTATTGACACCTACGATAGTCTGTGTTCACATAGTTCATACGGGCCCATGAGTAGATCATAAATATTTAGACCACATTCATAAGTGAATGATTTGATATACATGTGCATTCATATTTTAATGTGTGTACCGCAAAATTAAACAGCATGTAACCTGTAATTCTTTGAGATGTAAGGGTACAATTCTTGGGTTTCAGCGTTTCGTGTTCGTTGATAAATTTTCACATTTCTCATTAACGGTTTATTAAAAATCGTTTTTCACAATGGATAGCAAAATTAGTTGATAAAAATCAGAAACAATTTATTACATTGCTCTTCCACATTTATGACACTTTGAAGTGCTTTTGCATTATCGAAATTCCTATCAGAAATCATCGGTGAGGTTTCCTTCACCGGATAATTAAAACTTGGACATATCATTGTTGAATATAAAAATGTCAAAAAGGGACAAAAGGTGTGAACACACACTCCATTTGGGGCCATTCCTGAGTAAATGCAATTATGCTCACCTTAAAACATTAGGTATATAACTGGCCTCGTACATATCACACTTATCGAAAGTATATGCGTTGAGGGTTTCAGATAAAACAGCTGTGTGTTCATTTGTGCAGACTGTAATGGAAAAGATAATCAGGTTTTAAGTTGTGGTCTTACATTCGACCAGTTCAGTCAATTTCCGTAGAATGTTCTCATGAAATGTGTTCGGAAAGAACCGCCAGATCGATAACGAGGTCATCGGTTATTAAATAACTGCCTTGACTGTTAAATTGTTGAGACATTGTGAACCAATTAAATGGCAGTGCAGCATCACATATTCAGAGAAATGAGCAATAGAACTGAACCTTAATTACGCCCGGTCTACGTATTAGTAAACTTCGTTGAACCTCAGCACAATATCTTCCCAAGCAAACGACCACTTTTTGGCAAAACACCAACCATACATTAACGGATGTAAAATGTTTACGTAACCCAACTTAGGTTTTCGGGACAGGTGAATACAGAGTGCACTGAGTGGTCAAATTTCAGACTCCCGTTCTGTGTTCTGCGAGAACTAAGTTCACACAAAACTGTATCAAGACTGGTGAACAGAACAACCAGTTATGCAACGTATTAAGCGTTTTTGAGTTGTGTAACTGATACTGTTATTAAACTACAACTCACCGTTCAAACGCCATTTGTACCTCGAAAATTTAACGTGGTTTTCGTCATGATCATTTTCAGCTTTCGTCTGTACAGCTGCTTGTTCATCATAGCCTGGGTCCATGGTTATTCGAAGTGAAAAACAGAAAGAGGACAAAGTTAACGGAACCTCAGGAAAGAGATGGGGAACATGCAGCAACCCTACGAATATAGGTTGTTTACTGGCAGTGACATACTGTCATGTTTGAAAGCTTTTCGATTCAGCGGTGTAGGTGCTTGCAGTCTATTCACCAGAGTGGACAGCACCAATTTATAGTATTCTGCGGGCTGAACGAGGCTTTTGTAGACAGTAATCACATAAATGCCTGGACACCTTATGGTTTCTCCTAACCATCAGCAGCCACGCTGAACAATGCATGCTCCCTCAGATATACCGTCACCATAGAGAGTATGTCGTCCAACCAGCAAATACTACAACTCACTATGTCCGTTAGCAGTCACATACTACCTGACTAAGTGTAACAGACTATCAGGTTGTTCTAGCAGTCAGTCTACTTGACAGTGGCTAAGTAGGAAGGACAACAGTGGCTGAATCCTGCCAGACTTGATATACTTCTTACAAGAATGAGACAGGTTTCTGGAATGTGAAACAAAACTGAACAACAAATGCAACCTAAGCCTTGCCTTTTGTTCACGCATGGAATCTTTTCATCGCCAAATGTGACGACGATTAGCAAATGCATTGTGTTTTCGCTGTTCTCGTGGACACGCCGGAAGAAACGTTTCCCAACGATGAAGCGACCTTAACAAGATAGCTGAAAAGGCCAACAGTCTCTCTGTCAGCAGTACTAAAGACAGACTTAGTGCCAAACCAGTCTTTTAGCAGTACTTCATATCGTGTGTGTTCAAAGTATATACCATACAGACCAGTCACATAATTTAACAGCTTCAATGTGACCTTCCTGTTCTCCGCCGAAGTGAGTGAATAAATGTTATCCGCATACTCACTATCGATCATTTTGCTACCCGATACAAGTTCCACTCCGAGACCTTTGAAGCCTCTGAGTGCTGCCTCCAGAATATTGTTCATCATAAAATTAAAAAGGAAGGGGGTAAATCGGACACTCGTGTCGAACGCCGCTTGACATTGAGAACGTGGGATAAAGATGTCTATAAATACAAAATCTGCGACCACAGCTTACATACAACCAGTTTAACAACACCTCAGCACACCCCTCGGATTCCTCCACGATGTATACAGCTCCTGAGGGGTGTCTAGCAACCAAATTGAAAGCAGCCCTCAGGTCCCGAAATGATACAACTGAATGTTCAGCAGTTATTGCACTACCATTTGCCAGCTGTTTGAAGTTCACCCAACTAGAACGTTTTCGATTACTGACAACTAATTTTATGAAGCGGATCGGTGTAATTGATCAGTCACGTGACTACCATATACGTATTGCATATGATTTCCTAAACGTTCTAGTACATGATGTTGATCATCAACACCTCCAATACCAGTCAGAACGCCGGAAGAAGTGGGATAAATATGATGACGTCTGGAGCAGTGCTCATATTCACCCTTCATAAATACTGCCTTGTGACTTTCCGATAGTATTTTCATCGTACTGTATCAGGTGTACATTTGGGGGCCTTCAGATAGTGCCATCTTCTTGGATAACTGTGATTCTTGAGTTTTATTTTCGTTGGTTGTGAATTGCTGATAACATTTTATAAGCAAAAGCATCGACTCTGAAAGAGAGTACTTCATAAATGACCGTTTCATATGTCAGTGCCCGGTCGAACAGTTAGCTAACCAATAGTGGACGACAAACTGAATGAACAAAACTAGACCCGATTTTGTATTTCAGCAAGATGGATGCAGAATCGGACGTTTTCCCATTACAAATCGGAAAATTCTGTTTCTTTCGGTCAACGTTTGCAGACAACGTGTTTCGTTCGTTCAAGTTGCCTTAATCCAACAATAAACAGGCATAACATTCAATCAACATCTTGATATTATCAACTTATCAATTGTATGGAAAGATACTTCAGTATGCAGAACAGTCCGTTTACTGGCCAACATGAAAAACAAAATTCGTACAGCGAGAACGACCAAAATTTTGGAGTTCATCCGTTTACCTAGCTCACTGTCAAAAGCCTCACAAACAGTCCTTTATAGGCAATAATTCTCTGATCCTTTCCAGCGGTTGCAGAAAAGGCGAAATTGTTAGTCATCCTGGTTTGTAGGTTATAGATCTCAGTACCACACAAAGTCCTGTTCAGTTAACTCCGAGGACTAGAGGCGAAATATTTATTAGGGATTACTTACAACAATTAGCCCTACATACATAGAACACTAGGTTGAAATGCTGCATTACAAAATTTAGGAAATGAGGTAGTTAGATATGTTAAGTTTGGAAAGCGGTCAATTATCGGTGCATAAATAGGGTTTGCAAATGGGGACATGATTTCACAGTAAACGCTTGCTCTCTCTCTAACATGATACTGGTTTGAATTATCCAATAGTAGCAGGTTATACAATGCTCATTATTTTGTCATGTGAAGTCTCATATTGAGAGCTAAATGCGGTGGCTGCATCAAGTTGATGGATTAACCAACGGGTTGATCAAACTCGTAACTTCAGGGCTACACATACACGTTAAGGATAGAAACCTCCCACTGCGTAAGACATTTCGATAATGCAGCACCAAAATGATCTGGCAGCCACATGCATGTACTGCACGTGACATTAAGGTTGAAAGTTATATAGGCTGTGAACTGAGACACTTGGGCGTCTGGTGTGTTTTCTGTTCCAGTCTGCTTGCCTGTGTTTTGTATCACCAGTCTTTCGTGCACAAACTTACAGAGGCGGAGACACTTGTAAATGCAAGAAGTATAAAGTATCAATCCGGCTTTCGTCTACTTAGTTGTTTCAGTTCAGTAACCAGTGTGTGTCATATACGTAACCAAAAAATACAGAAAAGGCAATGAAAAACCTAAACACCCGTCCCAATCTTCTCTCGCCGATAGAATAACAACATTAAAAAAATTAACAGTAAACTGCTCCCGAACATCCAGGTCCTTCTATGTAGAAGTAATCGCTATATCAGAGTGGTAAAATCTATGTTTTGCAAATACGACACAGAACATAAACAGAGATTACAGATGGGTTTTCTGATCCTGTGTTCTACAAACATTGCATTAGAAGAAGCGACGGTTCGTACATACTACAAGTAGCTCATCAACATGTGCAGGTTAAAAAATCGATAGGGAACAACTGCTTTACAAAGTCAACGAACAACACAGTGTTAGCTATAAATGTGTGACTAGAACAACACGGAGATGAACAGAAATCTGTTAAGGTTCATCTCTGTGATGAATAGTTCTCCAAAGTTGTCTTTACATATTTATTGGAAAGTAAGCTATCGGTCTCTGTTTGCTATGAATATAATTAAGCACGCACGTTGTTCCGTGTTAATCTGTCCCGTGTTGATGAGTATTTCCGACTCTCGGAATGGTCTCACCTACAGGAAAGCATGTGCCATACAAACTGAAGTAAAGTGGCAATTAGCCTATCTTCCTGCAGTTTTCAATTAGAGTGATGATTAACGTTTAGCATAAGAAAATGCAGAATTTTACGCTAATCATAAAGTTCTCATTATTTTGAGCTACATGTTGTTCAATTGAAAACGTTTTAACATTGCACCTTGCTGTTCAGATCTCATGTAAAAACGTAGGGAAATAAAATTATGGTAGTCAATCGTTTTTGAGGTCAGTAAATGGTTAAGTGTAATCGATGACATCATTGAAATAAAAATAGCAACGCAAGCTATCGCTCTTTAAATAGGCGTACGAAAATTTACCAAACAACAGTGTAATGTGCAGCTTAGAGACTGACCATCTCAACAGTGCATTCGAAATTTGCAAGAGCGTTCTATCCGCATTATTTTTAGTGCATTGATTGAAGTATCCCTCTTTATCCCTTGTGTTTTTTACTACCCGAACTGCAACTATTCGCCACTGCTCTAACTATGGAGTATGTGTATTCTCACTTTTTTTGGGCCACCAACCTAGACTGCGTGATTTATTCTCAGGTCATACAATACACTCCAGTTTGATGATCAGTCGTCGATGAGAATGAAAAATGTCGTATAAGAGATCACTTATTCATTGAGTACGGATTTATAAAAAGGTACCTGATAGGATTTTTCTTCGTCAGACTGATGTGTTGATTATGTTGGACCATTTCATCAAATCACTATTGTAACTTCGGTAAAAATCGTACCGATGGAAAAACGCGAAAACACACTTCCTTTAAATTACCAATAAGGATTAATAGGCATTGAGGTAAAACGTTGAGGCCTACGACAAAATTCTGCAATCAATTACCAACCGGAGTGGTTGAACTGTCTGAACATCATTTCTTCGTCATCAAGCACCCAACTTTGAGCCCTACGATGGAATTCAGGTGCGAAAAGTTGGTTTTTGTTTATCTGTTCCACTGGTCTCATTGTTTCAATGTCTAATAGCAAATCTAAAGTTGCATGAATGCTTAAATGTTTCGAGTCTCTCTACTAACTCCCGGATTTTAACGCAGTGAAAAAAACTGCGAAAAGCATGAGTTTGTTCCAACAAAAGTCGCGCCAAGCTGCCAATAGGATAAAGTTAACAGTGGATATCAGTAGCTTCGTTCGTTGGTTTGCTCACTTCGGGCCTTTTGAATTAATCCCAAATGAACGTTAATCATTTTTTCTTGAGGGTTATTACAAATGGAAGAGACAATTCCAACAGATCTTTTTAGTGGTTAGTAAAAATAAAGAAGGCCTCTTTCACAGTAAATGAGCATAGAATTGAAGTGGTCACTAGTTTGACGTCCTTTCTGTGTGGAACAGCAAACCAAAGTTGGAGAGTACTCTGACAGATACGCACATTAATTGAGTGCTTCTGTGCTGTCTACTCAAGTGCCCAGCAAATAAAATTGTTGAACAGATCGATAGGCTAAATCGTAACCACAAACTGAAATGATGTGTACCAGGATGATCACATCATGGAAGCAGGTGTTTCCTATTCCCTCAAGGACCGGCCCACTTCAGGTCTATGGTTTAAAAGGAATATCAATCTCTGGTTTATACAACGACGCATGCCAATGGATATCTTAGACAGCGTGAATGATTTTGCTCACCAGTAATTAGCATCATATACACTAATAATTTATATAATGTTCATAAACTCCATCAACTTGCTTGGTTTTCTCAACCATCTTGATGTATTTCAAAACCTTTTTTGGAATAAAGACTACAGGCCTCATTGACTTTCTCCAAATAGGACGGACTAGGAAGGCGAAATGTCCATGATAGAAGGTTCAAACAAATGATACTTAGTTTCGTTTTTACAGCATCACAGCAAATTCAATTTCTACGCTTCAACATATCTTGGCTTTGTTCACGAATGATGGCAAGTTGATAGAAACATAGTGTTACGAGACGCAGTTTTAATAGAGGATGTGCTTGGCCAACCAGACTGTTCTTTCGGTTTTTCGCACATTCTGGATATTATAACTCATGAGAATGTTCTTGAATTTGGTCAGTGGAGTACACGGATTACATCTTTTGTTATTAACGCACTCATTGTTGAAAAGATAAATTCCCGCGAAGTCCATCAGTGGAAGATGATCACTTTCAACTTTCTGCAGAGCTTTAAGTTTGGAAAAGTTTGTTAAAATAAATTCCATACTGAAAACTTTTATCCCCAAGTTAACTTTGAATATCTGTAATACCTTGTTCGCCTTCTCATACTGATGTATAAGTGGTCTGTGATACGTAATCATAAAGATGCAGCGAAATTTGTCCGGACAGAAATCGTGCAATATCAACCTATTGTTTTCTCCATTCCAATTCTTGACTTGAAAAGAATGTTTCAAATTTGTGATAACCTTCTTTTACCATCCCTAAAACTCTCGATTATGCTGTTGGCGCCAACAAAAGAGGATGCATTGATGATTCATGTCCCTCGTACCACGTTCAATGATGTGCAAAAATGTACATTTGTGACCCCGTAATTGACCAAATCAGAAATATTCTTCTGTGAAATATTCTAGTTCTTATCTCAGTTTCCAATTTTCATGGTTTACTGTCTGGCTACTAACTTCTCAGATTATTTAGTCCCACCCACTAACTGCTCAGTGATGAGCCAACTTTTCAGCTGGACTGTCAGTTTCGATGATTGTTACAACTGACTCGTGTCTACCTCAGCACTGTCCAACTTTAGCTACTGGCATATTTAATGTATGTGTTGAAACTGGAGAATGTCGTCCAAGATCAGTAGGTCGGCCTCATTTGAAAAAAAAGGAAGAGAACTTCTAATGACAAAGAGTAAAACTATTATATATATATATATATATATATATATATATATGAACGTTTGTAAAGCATGACAAAGTTGTCCTAGAGGAATTCGGTCAGGTTCTTCAGACTTGTTATTGTACATTTATTGCTGGAAGGACGACTGATGACTTTAAGTATGATCCCACTGATCTCCCTAGATAGTGAGTCGAACGCCTGTAGAAACGCAGTATATTCATCAAACTGAAAATGTACACACCAAGCAACTTTTAAAGTTTTTGCAAAACCTGTCCCACTATGTGATCAGTACAGCATCGCTAACTTCTAACATGACCGTGTCCGTTTCACGCAATAACACGATAACTATATTAATGTACTGAATCAAGTGACGTGCTGAATGCACATGTTACAATTTTAAAACACTACCACTGAAGTATTTCGTGCAGTACAGTGTTAAATGGGACTCATATTCTCAGTAAGTGAGCTACGTGCAATGTCACCAACCCGACAATTAGGCCTAACAAGCATGACAGGTAACACAACGAACTATTTTTTTCTGCTGTGTCATCCATCAATTCAGTTTCGGTTACATTAACGGTTTCGTAAAAGGAAAATACACAGGATCATGCCAACGCATGACTACACACTTACACAAATGACTGGGTAAAACATTAAAATTCACAATGAGCGGCCTCAGTAGCGGGAAATTGGACTTCAGTGAACGTTTGCCATATCAGGCTATCTTATCACCAGAGTTGTCATGTATAAGACAATCAGACTATGTTAATCAGAAAACATCGACTACCCGCCTCCTTTGTAGTTTTGTCTGGAAAGGTGTACAGGATTTCCCATTCCATTGTAATCAAACAGCTTAGTTCCAGTGAATGAATGATGTCGTGTAGTTTGAAGTAAATAGTCCACAATATAAGCTCACCAGACGAGTTGACAGAAACGATGGGGTCCCGCAGCTGTAAACTTTGAAAGAATTATGATGTCTGTTTGATCACCCGCCGGTTAAATACACTGTATTCATAAACGGTTGACTGTTGTTGGCGTCTTGTTGAAACCAACGCAATATTCAGATTTATCCGTATATTCATATTCGTATTGGGAAGCAGTGTTTTACACATTACGTCGATCACATGTAGAATTTGTTTTCACGGTATTCCAGAATAACAGCAGGGTTTATTGTACTTAGGTCCAAACAATTATGTAAAATAACCGTCTAACCTAACTGTTCACTATCATGGACAACAGTTAACATATCCTAATTTATCTGGTTAAACCAAGATATGTAAGTTTTCTTTTCAAACATTTGGGAATAATTCCTATACAGCTTTATTCCGGAATATCGCTGGACTTGTCATGAAAAGTTATTGTCAAAACTTAACATTCAGTTTCATCAGTTAGGCAATAATTTACTTAAGTTGTTAATCAAAATATCAGATTTCCATAGCCCAATTAGAATCAAGTCAATAAATAGCGTAAACGTTGATGTTACCAGAAGTCTTTTGTGCAATGTTAACTCCAATATATACGAAAACTGGTGTACCAGTTCTTCTAAACTACTCTACTTGTTTGATTCAGCTGTTCTGACGACTTCCTCGATGTGTACATAGACGTGGCATCATCGTCATTGGACAATGACCGTCAGAACGCACTGCTCACCCATTTGGCTTCCGGTGAACCCCTTACGACCACCCCTTTTTCAGCAGCAGTCTACTCATCTGTATTAGATCGATCAGCCCTACTTGGTCGGTATTGTGGCAGTTATTTGAACAAATCGCCGATTGAGTTTATCAGCCTTCATAGAGAAATTGTGATTGATTTTTTTGCAAATTTTGACTCCAAACCTGCTTCCACATGGTCACCTGATACTCGGAATTCTGTGCTCGGATTTAATGGATCTTATGAATTTATAAATGATGGTAAGTCATTAACTGGTGAGAAATCTAACCTTAATATTACAATAAGCACCATTAAGTATATATTGTAAAATACTCATTTTACATTTTAGCATAAAAATGCCTCAGTAGAACCACGGAGGATGAACAATTGAACATTTTGCGGTACTGATTCTTACTTGAAAATCACAGTATCACCAGTTTTGGTCTAAGTTATACTAAGCAGTTGTAAATATAATCAGTGCGTTTCCACATCCTTGTACACACTGTAAAGCAGTAGGATGTTTTCTACTTTAGCTAGACAAGATAATCAGTCATTTTTCCTCGACTTGGAAATGATCGTTTCCGGCGACAAAGTTCCAACTACAGCTAGTTGATGTCGATGATAATTTTGTTTCATTTAATGTTAGGACGCTGAGTTCTAGAGTAGAATGGTTACTTTTGTTAATCCAGCAGTATCACAACCAAAACAACAAACAAATTTTATTTGAAACGTTTTGAAATCATCTTGGAAAATTTTATTATTTCACCGACCTTGTCACAGTATGCTGACCCTTAGATCAGGCATATAAATTGTGGGTCACGTCAACCTAAGGAGTACAAACGCAGAGTAAAGTAAATCTCCTCACAGAATTGAAGATGATGTCAGGACAGCCTTCTCTGGTTAGTCGATACTGAGTGAGGGATGAGATTTTGTCAACTGACAACGTCATGAGTGTGATGAGTTCTACTTTCAGAACAACAGGAAATTCCATGCTGACTGAAGCTGAACGAAAACATTAAAAAAATATTTATCAACTGGAAAAAGACAACCTCATTGGAGGTTTTCAAATAACTATGGAATCGAAAGTGTACTTTTCGTATTTTTTGACCGTCTCATGTCTTCGAACACACAATAGCTAATCAAGGTAAACATCAGTTTCATTTACGTAAACCAGTATGAACTTAAGCCGGTTGGACTCACAAAACATTTACATGCATGCGTCTAACATTTTGGAAATATTTATTCCGCTGACCATTGAACAGTTTCTCCAGTTTGACTGCCGGGCGACTACAAAGACGCTCTCCGTCGAGCACAAATATCTTCAGTGTGCCTTAACGTGAGTTTAGTTTCAAGTCGCATGAGTAACGTGATAGAAACTTGTGATATTTGGTGGACGTTATCACTACAAAGTGCTGACACTGAAATGGTCTACTGAAGTGGATGCTATATGCTCGCAGTAAGTCATATGGTGAGTGGCCATCAACTGATTGGGGAGCATTTGCTGGTAAATTCCTATGTCAACTAACCAAAGAAAAGTGCACATATCATGTGTACCTATACGTTTATACATCCGATTGTATTAAATTGGTGTTCCCTATGTTAGTTATGCTATCGGAAATCATTTTCTAGCTCAGTAGTGTCTTCGTCATTGTATCTACGGTTACGAATTTGTTAACTCTGGTTTACACCTTTCTTTCTCTAGCTTGTTCTACAGGTCTGTTTCTAACCTACACTTCGGGCTTATAGCTGCCTGAGAGGTACCCAAAAGTACCACGACATTTTGCTCGAAATTACGATAATAGGATATACGAAAATAAGACTATGTTAGACTGCATATAACCACAACTGATTCGCTTATTATTAATGTGTGCCGCCTCTCAAGGTGAGCGGGCTGAACGTTTTCAGCTAACTGCTCACACATAAAGTTTGCCGACGTAAACTATTCTCGCGGCTGTTTCGGCGATTTCCGTCCGAAATTGTTGAAGGACAAACCCTCTTTTTTCCAATATTTTCATTCCAGAAACAGTTGCGTCTTGTTTCCAAAAGGCAGGGCTATTGACAGAAATGAGGTGGTCTTAGTGTAGTTGTACGGGGATGCTTAGAAGTTCCATTCATAGTTCCATCCCTAAATTTTTATACTACTCTTGTTGTAATCTGTACATCCAGCTGCTTATACCCGGTCAAGAAAACGTAGCGCTGGTCTCACTTCGTAAAGAAAAAACCTGCACGTAATCCTAGCAAGAAAATATAATCAGAACCTCTCATTTCACGGTATTCTGTTCAATCAGATTGGCAGGCCACACATGAACTGCTAACGTTCATCATGCATCAAATAAGAGCTAGTTCTTATTGTTTTCCACTATGGTAACAATAAAAGGTACAGTGACTGCACTCTCTCTGAGTCATCGATGTCGAGTGATCGACATTCCATCTGGCTTTCAGGTAAACTGGGGGTTTTGCTAGCTAACAAAACAACAATCTAATCCTTGAGTCGAGCAGAAAGCACAGGTTGCCCACAACCAGAACCGACCTGCTTTGTTTTTGTTGTCCAGTGTTTCGATGAACGACTTATTTATGTACATATTTTTAAACTGCCTGGCTGTGGACTGTTAGTAGTCTGGAACTAAAGTTTGAACAGGCGATGCACTCATCAGAAGAACCATTTTAGTGAAGCCATTAGCTAGTTCATGGATGACCAATTTTTTAGTGTTACAGCAACGTTCTGCAACCCACAACGGACCCAAGGTGTCATTGCATCGGCTGTGACTATCCACCGGTTAGCAGGTTATAGTATTTTGAACCTAGAGATAAAACTGTAGTCACATACTGGAGAAAAGTGAACATTCACCACCAAACCGAAGAACTAAATGAAGAACTACACAGCTGTCAGGATCTGTCCACAACTGGTCAGCACCGATTAATGACAAGCTGTGAAGGCCTAAATGTTATGTGACCTTGTTTGTCGGTTAGTCCGAAACATTTACTATGACTTCTCTATCCTAAACGTATCGAATTAGTAAACCATTCGTGGGTTTACAGCAGGGATTTTCTGGTTCCTGATCTCTGCTGAAAGCAGAAACCGCGTTCATAATTGGATTGCCAAGCCAGTTCCGTTCAAAGAAAGGCACTAGGCTAGCATTTACCTTCAGTCAGAGTCCTACAGTGATGCCTGTTTTTGACACTACAGGGATTAAAGCCTTGGCCACGGTTTTATGAGTCAACTGAGTGGACCACTGCACATATGACTTCATATTGGGAATTACTGAATAATCTTAATTGAACATTGAATCACGCTCGCTTTCGAGTGATGATCAAGTTTTCCGATCATTTCAGTAAAATACAGGTCTACTGTTTGTTGTATACAGTCGATAGACCCCGCGATCAAGACTTCCAAGACAGGTCGATATCTCCAAGTTCATTAAACCTACTACACACAATTTTAGATTGCCGATTAACAGTCGAGAATTTATTTAATTGCAAATTGAAAACCACTTACATTCAATCGCTGCTTTCGCATTCACATAAACTTCCTAGCTATAATGTTCCCAAAAAGGACGAAGAGCTCTAACTGGAGCAAATCGCGAGTACCGCGCACCATTCCGAAAGAGACTGAGTGAAAAGCTCATTTGATTTTGGAAGCTATGATAATATGTTTTTGATGCTCACAGTGAAGTTAACCGGATGTCCTACCACTAGCCAGTAATTTTTAATTGTTTCACCTCCACCTGAAGAAAAGCACTGCAAGTGTGTTGGATATACTTTGATCCGTTGGGCACACCTTTTATCTGTGATAAACGCGTATGGTTAATTTAGCCGAATACGCTTACCTTTCAAAGGATTTGCATTTTATTGTGCAAATATTCATTGTGTAGAAGTGCGAACCATGAGGATGGACCAGCGAAAGCTTACTTCAAACGCATTACGTTAATTATCAATTATTTTTGGGCAGTACAAGGTTGTAACACTGAGGAGTTTTAATGTTCATTAGGTGGCTGTGCCATTTGTTAGTCTGTCAGTTCAACCTAGACCTGGAAATTGTCTAATGTGATACACAGTGCGAAGTTGCACATCATGTAGTTTTCTACCTCAGAAGGTTTTGAAATACCCTACAAAACAAGCATTTTCTGCGGGGCATCTCGAGCATCATCCCTGTTTGATTTTCGTTTGATTTCCGTCAATATAGCTTAGTTTGGAAGGACATAGTTAACGTCCGTTTCAGCAGTCAGTCAGGGGATAAATTTCATACTTGTTTTTCATTTACTGTTGTAGAAACTAGTCCTAACTGATAACCTGAGTCATACCACCACTATCTTATTGGAATGAATCTCGGCATTTTCTCACTACTTCTATTAATCGTGCTCTTGTAAGTGACGACTACATGTTAGATGGCTAATGATAAGCAGAAAGTTTGATGGAGAAGATCTCACTACGAGCCTACGTACTCATTGTATTCACGCCGTCACAACCATGCCGTGAATTGTGTAGCAGATTTGTGCTCTAGGCTATTTATCCCAATGTCAAGAATTTCTACAGTGTCTAACCCAGCTATGTAGGATGTTAGTACACACTAATCTTTAATCGCAAGCCAATCGCCCGATTATCCGTTGCCTTCAACGTGATACTTGTTTTAGTCAACAAATAATTAGCCCAGTATTTGGATTGATCTGTGCTGCTGAATAACAGATAATTTGGTTTTCGATGAAGGATTTTTCTATACTACTGACGTAAGTTTAGCCGGAATGTGTTCGTTCGAGATTGCTAGTGGCAGTAATCCAAATCACGATTTTCGATTTTTAAAGAAGTACAGAGAGCTGATTATTCTTTGCGATAACAGAAGACATATTTGTATAACGTAGACATCATCTTGCCTTGTTAGATTAACAACCACTTTGAGGAAATGTGTTCAGAAAAGCAAGTCACTTATATAGATTCTGATTGGCATTGGATTGACAAAGGTGTGTCACATGGTTGCACACTAAAAGGCCTTCTAAGCTGGCTGCTGATTCTACATGTCACTTTCTAGTTTTGTTATACACAGACGACGAAACTCTACATTTGTTGTGGACAGCATTACGAAATGGTGCTAGCTACAACAGTATATGAAATTTTCACCAGAATAGAATATTGAAAGTCAGCTGCAATAAACGCAGCCAAAACGAACAGTGATTCATTCACCTGGTTGTGCTCCAGCAAGTACTTTTTGACACCCAATTCCCACATACGAGTACCATCAAATGCGATTTTTGAACGATCTTTGCAAACTATCTCAATTCATCTCTGAATTACAGCTGTGTTCATATACACACTTTCCGTGGTAAGGGTTGCCTACTATTGGGTTGAACGTTCAACGTGAAATAATTTCTAATCACTCTGAATTAGCATGCATTCGCTCACTTGGGAGAATTTATTCTGTATTTTACTGAAATATTTGTATCCGTTTTAGGCTAGTGCTTTTGAACTGATTGGGGTAGGATTAAATGCATTCGGGCCTTTTCTTTTCTTCCAGTCCCTAAACTCTTTATGTTTTTTTTTACTGGGAACCGGTTATCAAACAGTGGCTGGGAAATGATTATCATTAATAGTTTGTGATGGGAATTCCAAATCATCGTGTCTAAAAAGCTGAAATGGAAGGGTTCCCATCAGAAATGCTGAACTCGCTACGAGAGTTGTGTCTGTGTTTCGGTGCAGTTATTTGTCAAACTTATAGTAGTACCACAAATGCAAAACCAGTTTGGAGAACTTAAGTTGGGTCATGAATGAGAACATTGTCAGAATGACAGTGCAATATTCTGAAATGTGGATAAATTAGGTATCTTATTGCATGATTATATTAAGACCTGCATAATATAACGGTGTTCCTTTCGCCCAACGCAATATGTGAGACCCACCAGGAAGATTAATTCCCAGGATTTGTTGAAAAAATCGCTTTAAGTGGGCCACTTAATCCTCACCCACTAGTCTCATGTTGCTTGTGTTACCTGTGAAAATCAACACAGTAGGACCGTGTCTAAGATGGTAGGATGAGGAGTATGATTCAAACCTTCTCGGGTATATCATATAAATAGAAATACAGTGAACGTATGAAAAATTAAAATTACTTGCAAACAATCTATAGTTTTGATTCGATCCAATCCATACTGACTGTTTCTTTTCTAAAAGCTGTCTTATCGTCTTATTTTTCACATTTACTGCAATGGTCGCCCAAATGAAATACACTAGACAGAGTTTAAAAAAAATTCGTCTTACCCGGCCAGTTGTTTTTCGGAGATACTCTTAAGGACAGTTCTTTCCGGGAAGTCCTCCAAGCCAAATCAAATTACATGATTGAAAACGATGTTAAATAATCAAACACCTGGACCACTTGAACAACTCTCCCAAGAGAAAATGGATAGGAAAAAAAGGGTTAATAAATTTCTGATGATTCTTTTTTACTTTGATGCTTTTATCAACTTTTCTACCCAGCAACTGCTGAGCTGTTTCCAGGAAATAAATGTTTAAACGCAGTTGGAAAACAACACTTTGCTATGTGAGATCTTCAAGTCTAACGTTCTTCCTGCTGTCTTATCATACCATATTCACCTATCAGTGTGACATAAAAACTTATTATCACATTATATCCGGGCTACTGATTAACTGCATTTGATGCTGTTTACCAGCCTCAAGGCATAAGTAACTGCTGGAACAGGGGTGGCATAAATTGCCCTTCATCTTTCTGTTTCAGATGTACAGATTGTAATCAGTCATTTAAACTTAGACATAGCTGACGGTCGTATGTTATTTAAAACTGCAACCAACTGAATCCAAAACATCGAGCAAACTGACGAAACGTCAATTTTACATATCTAGGTCTCAAATCAAGTCCCCAACCAATGGACAAGTGTTAATCACAGACAAATATCAAGCTGACCACAGGGTCAATGTTGGATATCACTTCTAATTCGTTATTTAATAAAGTTATATCCAGTGAATAATAAAACGGATGAATAAAGTGGGTTACCTGCAGGAAAACAAATGCAAACGACAGGAGACCGTGATCTACTGGAGACATTTTGTGAGAACCACTCTAACGATAGCCAATAGGTTGTAAACTTGCTTCGTTGACGTTCGCAACGTTGATAATGCTTAGCTTGACGTAGCGAACTGTTAATAACCATGCTGATGGTCGCTTGTATCAACTACATGTAAAAAATACATTTCATAGATGTAAGTATATACCGGTCTAAAGGTATAACAAAAAACTGCTCAAAACTTCCAGTAGGAGAAGTAAGTAAAACATCTAACGATAGTATGCAACCAGTACACTGAAACGTTTCGCTTTTAAAAAAAAGTGAATGGAATTGTTTGCTACGGCATCTCAGTTGAAGTCTGTTTTTTCATTTACCATATGATTAACAGAAGTGGAACAGCAGTATAGAATATATTAACGAAACTCGATATTCGGATCATCGCTGCTCCTTGCATGTTTGTCAGTTTTGTAAACATTTTTCATTCTACGTCCAAGGATAATTAAGTAGCGCCAGTCGATAAGTTTCTGATTGGTGTCTATACTTACTGTCCTCGATCCGATTTATTATTCGGTAGATATTGCCATTAAATTCCAATATTATCGTTTAATTCTCGTCATCTTGCCATTAGGCACCTACTTTCAAAATTAGTATATATTCTTAGATTGATCATAAAGCCTTAGTGTGTCTTCGTCTGGCAATGATTCGGATTATTTCGTGAACAGCGTAATTGACTGTAACCACTAATCATCATTTTGGTTCATTTTATGCTGCTTTCTCTGCAACTAACACACCTTGTGTTCTCAGAGTGACACTAATGTATTTGATAGGTCGCTGTGTATAAGTTACAGCAAATCATTATTATTAAAGTATCCACATCACTTACGATCAATTTTGAGACTTCTGAAAGACACATAATAAGTTTTCAGAAGCTATAAGACAACTGCCGGACCAATGAACGCTGTTGCTTCAAATTTGCAGGATCCTCGGCGATTTCCGAATGGAATTGCTCAATGAATGGTTCTGGAGGATTTTGTAGCATTTTGTGGCTTTCATTTCTATTGATCTAAAACACTCCAAACAGTAACGTGCATACAGCAAAACAAAAATAAATTATGTGTGCAACATATTGTTTAACACATTGATCTATCCTTTTCAAGTTCAAACACATCAATTAGCTTTTTAGAAATGGAAAACAGTTTTCCAACTCTAATAGTCTTAACAGTGGGATGAGATATCTGGGAATTAATTATTTTGTCTCACAAGCTGCCTATCAATATTCATTGGTCAGTGGTTACAGTGAATAATTTGAGGAAACACTGTGAGACAGGATAATGAAGTGAATATATGGGAAATCAATAGCCACATGTGCTGCTGATCATATGGACATGGAAGAGCTAAGCGGTTCCGAGAAGGGCCACATACCTTAGTTTGCTACGAAAGGTAATTTTGCATCTTGTTGCATTTGTGGGACGTATATTTAACACGGTTTGTCACTATGCCCGAATGCAACCTTTACTTCGGAAAAAAACATTACTTATGACTTCAAAATCACATGTCACATTTTATGACGTATGCTGTGTCATCTGTATAGACTAAATTCGATGGTAGCACACTTTGGTGGACAGACGCGTCGCAGTCTGGGTTCATCTAACGACAACAAACAAAACGTATCTACTTGGTCAGAATTGTACGACAAATGACAGAGGACGAGTAACAAGAGTGGCTTGTTTCATGTTGGCCCGGCAACCTCGACTATGAAATGAACATTACCCCCAATTGATCTTAACTCTCGCATTTGCTTAGACTTGCAACCATCCCCTACAATAGCAAGCGCCATGTGGTAGTTTCAGTTTTGTTAGAGCTTATCAGTAATGCATATGCTTGATGCTGTAGGAATTTGAACTACAGTACTGTTCACGATACATTCGTGTTGACAACTGTCCTAAGGATATGTGTTACCGACAAGCAATAATAAAAGGGAAATTCGAGTCTAGTGCCACTTTTCAAAAAGAGCTGGTTCAAACGCTGATGCGAATACGAGAGTTACGATAACGTGTAATGAAGTTTAATTCACACAGTTTGAAAATTTCTACTACTCACTGGTAACCTAAACTATACCTCTCTAATTAACGGTGCAGCCAAACGTCGTTGATATTCTAATCTGCGGCACTGCTCGTCATCACCAAATGGGAGCAACTTCTTCGGTATACCAAGACGTAGATAGTACGCATATAGCTGTTTTCAAGTTACGCTTATGAGTATGTAGAGGTCAGTCGTTCATCTTTTAATCTGCCAACAAATATGATAGAGAACTGTGCTGTACACAAGTGTGTATGTACATCAATGAAACTGCCCACTTATACCGTAACTCACTGAGGTGTATGAAAGACTGATTTGGAGGTCAAATGTACTACAGATGCAGGGACTTTTCTTCTCAATTAAATATTGGTTGGTTCAAGTGAAAACGATTGTTTTTCAGCGTATTCGGTTGGTCTTTTGTTATAAAACTGATATAACGCACCTTTCCTCGGCCAAAACGTTCTATTCCGACTTAAATACTATACCTGGCCCCCTGCTATACGGCTTCGCCCAGTCTACTTGCGCGGAGTCAAGAAGAACACGACTGCGGGAAAACACGCTGTATTGCTGACTACCAGTTCGACAAAAGAATGAATTGCTCGTAAATATATAACATGAAATAGTGGCCAAATATGGTCATTTATTCGTTGAAGCACTGTCCGCTTGTTTAGGTCACTTCACGACCCAGTGGTCAAGTAGGGCCAATTACATAACCGTTGCGCTCTGATTAATTCTTCGGGCTAGCGCGACAACCACGCTCACTTCCACGCCTCCTCCTAGTTGGTCCGACGTGCCTCTCGGTGCTTGGTTGATGACTGACTTCATCATCCATCACTGGTGACCTGATTAGATTGTTTTGATGAATTCGTCTCCCTACAAAAAAAAATTAGGAGGCAACTATACTTCAGTTGATCAGTTAGATACTTTGTAAACATCACAATGCATTCAAACGGAGTTGAAGTAAAAATGGACTTTTGTGTTTTTTGACAGAAAATTCAAACTGTCTAGTCTCTATTTTGGACGTTCAAACGCTTACACACACAAAGACAGTCCAGTCAGGCGTAATATCGTGTTTGCAGATTGGGACTCAACTATTTCACTTTGTTGTTTGTTTCTCACCTAAAAAGTTGGTTGCTTTTTACTAACGCAATATATCTGTGCTCTGTCGGCTAATTCACTGATTCCAATTGTGAGAATCGGACAATTTGTATGTGGGCCTAGTAGATAGAAACTAACGTCCAGTTTTGATCACAGATATACTCTGTATTCTTCGATGTTAAAACTTAGCAATAATCTAGCTCCACTTTGTTGCCCCTTCCATGAGGGCATTTTGTTCCGTGCTTTACAAAAGGAACTAACCTGCCCAATAACGTATGTATTAGACATCACAGTAAGTATCTCACTGCCAGAAACTAGCCTCCCAGAATCATATACGAAGTAATTTTGAGGACCGAAATTGGAGCATCCTCCTCGGATAGAATCCGTACGACAGTCAATTCGGGTCGATCTAGGACGGATTGTACACAAAGCAAAGGGTTATCACTAAATTACGCAAATCCGCTCGTAAGTAACCAATCCACATCGGTCAGACCCTGTGATACTGGATGGAATCTCTTGTGCCAATTTCTCAACAGTAATTATGTTTGCTAGACTAACACCGACCGAATGATCTCTGTTCGACCAAAAAACACCAGTCTAATCCGTGTTATACTAAGTAAGCGATCCCCGAAGACGTCAAGGGTTACATTTTCGAATTTGAGAACTTGGAATTATACAGAAAGAATTGCGCAAAGAGCAAGAACTGACGGTCCTTTAGACGGAAACGAAAGGAAAGCAAGCTTGATCGAATCATGGTGGTTACATGAGAGGGACAAACTGAAAGGTACCCTCTGTTATGAGATCTACCGATTAATAAACATTTCAGGTAGGTGCTGATTTCAAGTAAAAATAAGTGCTTTTAATGTTATTTTGCCAATCCAAAGTTCTTACGTTTCCAGCGTTCATGTCCCGCTAATTAATGGACTTGGTCTGACAATATGCGATCACAGATGTAAGCATATTCGTATAAGGCAGCAATCACAAAATGTTGCATACTGATTCGGCGGTTTTAGCTTCATTTTCTAAACAAAAATATAAGGTGTCTATCTTTTTTGCCTTGTAGTGTATCTCATAATCCGTCCACATGATTGCGTGCATATTATAACAGACGACAAACAGATTAGTTAATGTGTACTCTTTCAAAGTGTCTACTATGCCCGAATATTCAAACGACAGTCGTCATAATATTCCGTTACTAATAACTAGCGCATGACTTTCCTGAAGTTTTTGAACAAGTGACGTAGTTTTACGCAATACTTCTTACTCAAACTGCTCGAATTTCATGGGTTGACGTGGTTTTTCATTTTGAAGTGGTGCAACTGTGGTGAAAAAAATGTCTTTTAGGTTGTCGGATGTAGTGCAATGAATTTCAAGTGAGGTGCCTATCAATTTTTGGAGTTACTTGCAGTCGAAGACTTCGACTGCTATACACAAAAACCCCTTGTGTTTGCTATCAGCATTCTGATACAACGGTATTTATTTAAAAAAAGCATTCTCTGAAAAAAGTCAACTAACAAAACAATAATCAAAACAAAAATATTTCCAAATTTTCAACGGTTAATACATTATTTGTTGTTTATTGTGAACGAGTGCCGTTTATTGGCATAAAAGTTACTTGTAATAAGATTTTAGCCATTCAGTCAGGCTTGGGCATTTGGGAACTGAAATGCTATAAGAAGAATCGGTGTTTAAAAATCGAGTTGCAAACCACGTGGCAGTTTATTCGAAGTGAAAGTGAAACTTCTTCTGACTGGTTTGGAGGACAATGTGACTTTTCCCTCTGTTTATAACGCAGCCAGACCAACAGACGACTTGGATTAGGGTTGCCATATCGTTCACCAAAACGCTGTACAAAATCTTCCTAATATCAAATTAAGACAGACTAATCAAAACACAGCTTTTAGGTTCTTCTCCGATGAAACGAAACAGTAACATGCCAAATCACGTGAGAATCCAAACATAAGATGTTCTCCTGTTGGATATTACATGAGACAGATGCAATCATTTTCAACACAAAGGATAATGATCAGCAAGTGAATTTGTGAGTATTCGCCGGAATCACGTCAGTCCTCCGAGGTTTTGACTGACATCTACGAAAGAAGATGGTCCCATGGAATTTACAATTCTTGAAACGCCTTCAACCTCTAGGCGGCTCACGTTTAAACCATAAAAAGCACTCAAAAATCACACGGCCTTGAATAAGCACATTTGTGACTACTTCTGGTGCTTCAGCATGAAGGTTAGGGTAAGCATCATGTTGATTTCGAAGTAAATACTGACTGGGAATTCATTTATAACAAACACAACCTGTTCACACGGATCAGAAAGGGAAAAGTAGCTGCACTCATTTTGTTTTTTTTGCTGAGTTACTGACCGTGCATGTTCGGGCAAAGAACATGAGCATTTTCGTAGCTAACTCGCTGATGTATTCCGAGTAGGTGAGAATGGTGTTAGACGAGAAGTACGTAAACAAAACAGCTATTCTTGGTTGGCTATGGCTACCCGCTTATCATTATGTTAGCATGAGATTCTTGGACATATCTCAGAGGCTTGTTGTAGCTTTGGACATATCTACTGCTAGTAAAAGTAGCAAAATCCAACCAACAACCATCTTATTCACTGTCGAGTGAATCTGATTATTAAGTCATTGTGTAAAGTAGGGTCTCCTTAGGAAATCTTACTTTTTCTGGTAGATCCCATTTGTGGGTTAGGAACTAAGACTGGAATTCCCCAAATCGTTATAAGTCTTTTCTTTCACATTAACCTCTCTGTATTACTCGGTCAATATGAATGTTACAATTTGTTTCCTTCACCACAGTTTTCTGTGTGTGGGAGCTAGCTGTCTTCAAAAGCCAAAACTAATAGGAAATACTGACACTTTCTATTCGCACCGACCGGTTAGTTAGTCATCCAACTTTTGTGAACAGCATGCTCTCCAGTCTGAAACCGGAAATGTTTTGTCTTGGAGATAACTCACTGGTTCTTTCATCAACGTTCAATTAAGTTTAACTCTGGATAGATGTTGGTCGAAAGCTTCTCAATTAGGGCTTCTGGTCACATTGCATCTAAAGCTGGTGATCAAGCTGAGGTGATAATTGTGTGCTTTTGAGCAATTTACGTCGGTTATCATGTGCTGGTGCAATCAAAAGGACAATATATTTATTATTTTGGTGCACGCTTCAATAAACCATGAGTATGACTTCTTGAACGGTAAAACTCAGAAACTTTCGTGTCAACCGAGTGCTTGAATGCTCGTCTTAGTAGTTTTTCTACTGATACGAAGCCGCTGAATGTCTTGTTGGTTGACCAGACACAACGTAATGAGATTACAACTTTCCCGCTGGCTAACATCCACCTTGTTCAGATGTTAACATAAAATCCACACACACACATACATGTGGAGGTCAGATGAGAATTGCTGCAGCCACACCCTGGCATAATCAACTTCTATATGGTTTGAATTGATTCTTGGTTTGTCAGCATCTCGTGTTTCGGCAAAACTAAGAACAACCGACGAGAAATTAGTCATGCGCTTTTCGTCCTGAATCCGTACTGACTTTTACGGTTTACTGACTAATGAAGTCCTGTCAGTTAAGTGACTACTTCCTCGTCCATTGAGCACGTCTCTCACATAGTGACGAGCTGGACACAGATCCAATAAAACTAACGTAATAGACACTAAGCTATTACCACTAACTTGAACAGAACGGAATTATCAAATGCAAACATTTAAGCATGAGTTACAACCAACAAGCTTGACTCTATTCTAGCAAAACGTTTCAAAAAGAACAAACTGAAGAATTTGTTTAAATGAAAACGTTGTAACCGCGTGTGAATCGTATTCACAGCATATTCCTTGCCGACTCTCACCTATTGTTAGGACCAGATTTCAATGAAACTCAGATTATTTTTGGAAACTGAACATGGATTGTCTAGGGACATAAAAACTAATGTTGTAAACAAACTAAAGGACAAGTGAACAACGTGATGTTGAAGAAAAAAGCTATTGATGACTGGAAAACTGATTGTTCCTTGTTAATTGTAAACAATTAAATTTAAGAACAGGAGGTTAATTGGAAAAATATCATAATTACTTCATTCGCTATGAAGTTTTGTTAACGTGTGATTAATATTTGTAAAGCACTGATTAGATAGTTATTTCACACTATTATACATAACTACCTCATGAAATACTTCAAACAATCAAAACGTTTCAGTATGTCAGTTGGGCAACAGGCAACAAAGAGATTCAGGTAAGTTTGATGACTGATTGGAAGGTGGAGCGATGTTTGTGTGGATATTCAATGTGTTGTGTGCCCGCGTTAACACATCATAGGTAATTATGTTTTGGCTACACTCAGTAGGATCAAAGTTAAAATTTCGTTTGTCGTTCTGTTTGTGTGGATGTTCGACGCTTCTTTGCAAATGAGCAATCCAAAACAAAGTTTGTCCTGGTTTGAATTGGCCGAGTGCGAAGGACGCCGGTTGACAGCTGGAAGGTCTCATTATCCGTTAGGTTGTGTGCGTGTCTAAGCGCAGTGCGGCAACAAGCTTTGTTAAACGTAATTGGTTTCCACTCTGGATTGATGTAACTTTCATTATAAATGGGAGGACTGTTTGCAAATTGAATTAAAAAGGCTCATGAAAAGCACACATAAAAACGATAGCTGGAAGGGCTTATACACAACTGATTATGCGTCCATGAGTCTGGGTAGAATCTCTTATAGGTTGAGGTGATGGACTGATACATGAACTGTTCGTGGTGGTAAAGATGCAAATCGGAACTAGACGTGAAGGGATGTCAAGAAATCGAGTCAGTTGTGTACCTCTAGACATGTAACAAGCACAAAACAGACAACGGTAGAATAGAGAAAGAGGTCAAAGTTCAAGCACAGTCACGTCGTATCGTCTTGATCATTATGAACAAATTGTCTTGTTATTCTACTTCTTTTTCCAAGTAAACATAACTAGCCTGCACATGAGGTCATCAGCTGGTAGATTCTGTCAGCCTGCTGCAGGCTGGACACAAGCGGACAACGGTAAAGATCAATGATTAGTAGTCGGGGCTTCGGTTAATTTCAAGTTGTACATCACCCACAACTGATCGCAGCAATCGCATTCCCACAGACCTTCCAGTTGGCCCCTTTCGAAGCTCTAGTCCTGGCAGTGGCAAGGATATGCACCGGTAGATATGTCCAAAACTCAGGCAACTATTTTGGTGTAGTGATTTGTTCACAAGACCGTAATTTCGAATTGTTGAGAGCACATCTTTTGGATGGGTTTCATTTTACATTATTAACGCTTCTTGATTTTAGGGTTTGATTTTTACTAGCTATAAAAATATTTCGAATTGGCTGAAAGTCACTAGGTAGATAGAACGGAATTTTTAGCGGTAAATTCTTTGGCTGAGCCAATTTTCTACCCTCACTTCAGATGAGAGTGCTGTGGTGTACCATATACATCAACTCCTGAACGATTTTGGTGTTTAAATCCTCTATTGTCTTAGCCGCTAACTAAGAGATCCATCGTCGTCAGTTCCGTTAATTTGCTTTTTATAAAATGCAAAATGAATGACCCAGGACATAGGTGAAACAGAGTTGGTTGGTCTAAGTGGATACATAACTGACTTGTTTAAACCATGTCCGTTACAAATTTCGGTAATGGTAGATTTATCTAAGTACATCATTTAAACTACCGCATTAGAGTGTCTTGATCAGGCTGCCGGTTTCATCTGATTTATTTCTGATATTAGGTGAATAAAGTGAGGCGACATTTTCGAAATTAAGTATATTTTATCTGTTTAAGTGATCAGAAAGTGTAGCAACTGCTCTGTTCAAAGACAGTTTAAGAGACATAGACGAGCACATGTATGTACAGCTTCTACAAGTCGCTAACCAAAGTAGTCGTTATACATCCCACCAAATGGATATCAAATCTAGAAAAGACAGAAAAATGTTTACTTAAAGTGCGGAAATAATTCAGCTGCCCACTGGCTTTGAATGAGCTGAGTTTCCAGCTTCATAAACATTTTTGTTCAGTGAATGTTGAACTGGTAGGAGACAACTGGGTTTAAATAGGTGAATAATTACACCGAGTCCAGTGCACGGTAGACTGTTCAATTCGGTCGCAGTCACACTAACCATTACATGAGTATATGGACACTGACAGATATCGTATACAATAAGCTTTAGCTAAATTATCTAATGTTGTTTGTAGATTATTAAAAAGGTAGTCAGTCCATCCCGAAGCATTTGGGTCGTACGTATAAACTACACATCATCTACAACTGATTGCAACTGTCGCATTCCCATAGAATCTCAAGTTGCCACTTTCGTGCCTAATCCGAGGTCAGTGGCGCAGTGATCAGTAGAGTTGCCTCATGAAAGCGTGTCCGGAGATCTAGTCCTGGCATTGGCAAGGATATGTACTGCTGACGATCTGCTTTAATGTGAGTGAAACTCGAGTCTAGTGTTTCTTTTTGAAAAGGGCCGATTGGAAAGTCTATGGGAATGGGGCGGTTGCAATCAGTCATGGGTGATACTCAGTTTATGTGAAAAACCAAAATCCCCTACTACTCATCGGTATGTGGGCCATATTTTCTAGCCGGATACCAATCTAATATATACATTTATCTTAAGTATCTTTAAGGTCGGTGGTTTTCGACAGCATTTCTAGTTGTAGTTATCCGCTGCATCACTTTCGTGACACAGAACGTATCAATCCATAACATTTGTCGTTAATGTGCATTTAATTCTCTGACAGCGCTGACAACTGACGACTACTCACCAATACGATCATCCTTATTGTGGATAG
>LUCH01000561.1:97445-132655 GCA_013368495.1 Paragonimus heterotremus
AAGTACGGAAATCGGGTTGCCTCTACTGATTGGTAAATGATGTTGTAGCCACGGTAGAACGGTGTTTAAACCTCTGTCGTAACCAATGTACGAAGTGGTGGCAAGCCCCCACAGTTGAAAAACTTGAGTCCAGTGCCACTTTTGAAGGAGGTAGCTTCAAAATCCCTATGAACCCCTGCTTATTAGTATGTACAGCTTACCTTATATACACTCTCCTGCATGCTACAGCTTCACAGAACTCATCCGACGTATATTTTGACTGTCAGAATAAAAACCATTCTAAAAAATTAGCCAGCCTGATGTGCAGATCAAACATCAGAACAAGAAATAATTACATGATAGCTACTAGTGTAGCGGTGAACAAAAGTAACGCGGTGACATAGTGACAGTAAAGGATAGGAGTGAAACGCTCATGTCTTCTCGGCCAGTTCTAGTCAGCTGCAATATTTTCATGTTTTTACCATTTGTACAACGTAAGGACTGAAGAGAAACGACAATAAGATTATCAAATTTACAGAGTTTGTAACCTCTTCAGTTAATTGGTGAAGATCGAAGTAGTTGGATTTCCCGGATTTCACCGGGCCAAGTAGGGGATATATCTAATAAGTTGTTCACATTTCAGTTATCCTGTATTGATCTGAACAGATGGTTGTACGGTTACCATGTTATGATTAAATTTAAATGAACATCTTGCAGATAAACGGGCAGCAATAATAGGAAATAGTCAAGGTGGGGTATACTTGTTTCGGTTGAATTTCCCACTGTGCGTGGGTGGCAGTGTGAGTGGGAGGTCACCCAGGTGAGGTTTGTTCAAGTAGTCTTTCATGTTCCCTGGAGATGCATAATTTTGACAGCGAACGCGTTATGAAACAATATTATCGAGTTATTCATAGAACAGGTCAACCGGGGGTGCACTTGAGACGTTAATACAATTAAATTAATGAAAATTGTATGAAATAATTATTTGAATAACCTTGTGCAATTAACATTCTGCAGGTGAGGATTACAGCAACAAAAATAAGCACAAGATTGAGATTTGGATTGCGTTTCTGATCATTTTGATTTGCTCAGCGGGGTTCTTAGACATTATAGTGGTTGTCAAATATACCAGATAGTAAAACTCACAGCATAATAATTGCCTATGAAACACTAAACTCAAAGATTTTGATCAACCGTTAGATATGTTCCGCATCTATTCCACATGCGCCTTTGCATCTGCCCACTCTCCACGAAAGATGCCCTACGGACTATCTCCTATTTTATGATGGTCTCAGTATGGATACAAGTCCTGTTATAAACTCTCGCTTCTGCGGTCAAAACAGGCGCATCCGTATCGTTTCCACTGGGGCAAATTTATTGGTTTTGTTTGCCACCGCAACATCTGCCGGAGAGCATGCCACTCGTTCTACCGCCTTCACTACAGATATGCAAGGATCGGCAAGGCGTGGGTTTCGGTTGCGTTATACTTTCACCGACTTACTATTGCCGGTAACCACGTTTGAATACAAAAATTGGCATATACGAGGCACTGGTAAGTAATGTTTTCACTGACCCGAAGCAACAAAATTGATCTCATTCCTGATCACATAGGTGTTCAATTTTTTAATTTCAACAATTGCGGACTTAATTTTCGTTTGCTGGTTCCACTACTGTACGTAATGGTGTAGTGGTATGATTTGTGTATTCAAGTGTGAACACCTGTCGAATGAAACCTTCATTGTATTTAGTCATTTCCCTTACACTACTCTAAAAGGCTGGATGCTAACTATAGGAAAATAGTTCATTCAAACAAGTTGCATGAGTCGATTTGCGAATTAGGCTTAACCAACCCATAGTTCACAATTTAGCACTCTTCGAAGGATTATCTTCACCGATGGTTCCAACAGATTTGGTGGAGCCGAAACCACACTCTCCTACCCATCTTCTGTTATTTTTTATCAAGTAACCATTGTCTCTAATAAACACGCAAGTTGTCATGCTGTGTTGGCCGCTGCGAATTTCGGTAGGCTTAAGCGAGGTCTGACTAGTTAACGCCAGAGCGACAAATAAACTTGAGAAACATGGAAATAAACTTTTACTGACCGTATTTACATGCACCCTTATTCCACCCAGGCTTGCCGTCGATCTTGGTGTTCACAAAAATGACATATGTCCTTCGAACGTGTTTCCGATGAGAGCGAATAACGGTTGGTATCCATTAATTTGGACCGTAAGCACATTAATCGTATCAGTTCACTATTTCACAGAACCGATTTCCGTGTACGGCAGCCCGAAACCTCTTCGTACCATTCACTCGCTAATAAGTATCCGGATGATGCTGAGCAACTGTTGGAAGTAACTAACTATTCCTTCGCCAATCATTGTGAATTGTATGAAACCTCCTATCACAAATGTGGTATTGTTTGTAATACCGAAAGTAAGTTTTACCCCAAAAGTTCATCAAGCGAGACAATAGCGAAAGCACCCTCCTTAGACGGCAAGTCACAGCTGACTTATTACCAAGCCGTGACAAACATTATTTGAATAAAAACTCATACCTCAAGATTTCTGGTGAAATACCTATCACGACTGTAATCTAAGTCAAGTTTGGCATACCAGCTCCAAAGATGGTGTTCGGTCAACGAAATCCATAGATTTAAGAGACGACTACGTCATCCAATAACCAAACATACTTTGAAATGGTTTGGTAACCCGTCAGGTCGAAATATCAGACTGACTACGCATTTACCAATTGACTGTCAACCAACCTCAACATTTGCACAGAACATTCAAGAAACCATATCACCCACTAGACGGTGCTGAGGTGATTCAGTTAGTTTAGACAAATGATATCAGTAAGCTACTAATTTTATCGCAAGACGTCCAAAAATGTACATCATAACTTTTATAAACATCGTTAAGTGATCATCATGTTTTTTTCGTTGTGGTAGCCAACTACGATCGATTGTGTGTAGGTGTGTTTGACCTGTCGCTTCACGCAAGTATGATTATATTCTCTGGCCTAATAGTAAACAGACAATTGTGAATGTATACATAACTGTAATTGGAATGTGCTTGTGACAAAACAACAAAATCTTTCGGGCTATGACAATCAGGCTAACATTAAATCAGTGTTAAAGAATTTACTGTTTCAGATTACATCATTAGCTAAGACACTGAACATTTAAAAATTATTTCAGAACGTCACTAGGCCGGCTTTCAAAAACTAATGGCTGTTGGCGAAATCTGGCTCGTTGACTGCGAGAATATCAACCTGTAGGGATTTTATTTTTCCCATAGAAATTAAAATGGATTTCACAAAACTTTCATTTACGGGCTTGTTAATCACAGGATGTTAAATTAGAAAGCCAGATGTGTGCATGTAACTAGCAAACTGTGAAATGCAATACACAATTAACGGTTCACAAGGCAAGATTGGTTATCTGTTGACCACTGCCGGAACTATTTGGTACAGGAGACGAGTGCATCAACACCCGTTGATATATGTGTACTAGAATTGATAAAATGATTGCAATAAAATATGTAGAAATGGACGTGAACTTTTTACTTGGTATACTTGCACAACATATTAGTATTGTTTTGAATGGCAGCTCGAAGGTCACATTTCGGGAGGATAATTTATATGGGTTGCTTAAACGGTTACTGTAAAAACCTGTCCTTTGATTAAGTTCAACGCTTTTCTAACTTGTTACACACCGTTGTCTGCTACCGTTTAGATCATCAACTACCACAATTCAAAATACCTTGCACAAGATAGTTAATGTTTCATTAATCCGTCCCCACATTGTACGGATTGCACGAAAATCGATATCTTACAGATTGGAAATGCTTGATCAGGCATTCGGTGCTAACGTGAATTTTCGAACAAACCATAACATTCTGTCCACCCCCTAGTCATTTCTGGTGGCCGTTATCTATAGTGGAAGTCACACTAACGAATGACCAGATGTCATACGAAGTTTACCGTGGTTAGGTCACGAAATATTTTGGCTGAAATGAATGGCCGAATTCTGTGGCCAAGCAGTGTGTGCAAGATTGATGCTAAACATGTTGCTCAACCGACCATATTGTGGAACATGAGTGGTAGAATGTTAGTTAGAACAGTCCTCCATATAGGATGTCAAACTGCAATTTATCAACCGAATTCGATCACAACTTAAATGGCTATTTGGTGGTGCGCGTGAAGCAAGAGTTGAAGCGTTCACAAAACCAGTAATGCTTTGGAAACATGTCATTTTCAGCCACATGTAATTTCCGTTACCTTTTGGTATTCTTTACGTGGTTGACGTCACTGCCGATCTTCTATACTTAATCCATTAAGTCTAAAGGTGGACAAGTGATCGATCAGTAGATGTGGTAAACCTAATTATAGTACTGAAATCATCCTTGGATAAAGTGAAGTGGTATTTTTACATCGCAGCATGGTGTACACATGGCCCAACACAGCACAGCTTAGTATGACATATTGAATCTGTCTTCTCCAGCCAATAGACGCTTATATATCAGTCAGCTGTTAGCTTGTCGTTACTATCAGAAATATCTTGTTTTGGGTGATTGTCCAACACAGATTTTAGTCCTTCTGTTGAATAAAAATCGAACTACTTTTTTATTCGTCCTGGATGGTTGGGATGAGTAGACTTTAAGATACTAACCGATGTGGGTTGGTTTGCTATAAGCGAAATTGTCAAGTCTCTGTTGTGTCACTTTAACAAGATAGTACCAAAGTGCTGGGAAAAATTTTATTGATGCTCGATACAAAAATTGTTTTAGTTCAATGAGAACTGAAAAAGGATAAAAAGTGACTGCACGAATCTGTTGCGTGAAGGATAATAATTTTTTATTCATTGTTCACTTGCGCTTTCACATTTGCCAAAAGACATTGGTCACTCTTGAGGCAATAAAACATCTGTAGATACGTCAATTGTTTTTCTGTACGATTTTCAGTGGATGCGAGTTTAGTGTTTCCATTTGAAGTGGGCTAGCCAAAAGACTTGTCTAAATTCAAATTATATAATTAAATATAGGCTGTGTTCAACTTGAAATAATATAAACCCTTACTTCATATTAATGTGACATATATAATGTGAGCGTATTTCAATGCGTGTTACTAATTCAGAAAGCGATATATCTGTGTCCGTTAAGAGGTATACTATTTTCTAAAGAAAGGCCAACGATACGAGACTCCGAGAAAATATCGTCAAAAGTGAGGTAAAGTTTCGCCTTATTCGGACAAAGTTAAATTTTTTACGGGTGATCACAATGTCTTTCTGTAAACGCTTGATTATACAACTGAGGATGTCAACAATTCCCCATGTTGGATTGGTGGTATGAGTGGTGCATATCTGTGAAGTTCCATAATGTCAACAAACGCACACTCCTTGTACGCTTGTGGTTAAGTATAAACCGTTCAATTATCAATTTAGTATTCCAAAGCGTTCTGCTTGTCTATGTCGACAACACATTCAACATTGTTCTCTTATTTCGTCTAGCAGTTTCTTTTTAAGCTCTCGTAGTCCAGTGTTCCACTAGTTTTACGCTGTTGTTGTCTTTTTCATGTTTGGTTAAGTGAATGGCCTAACACGTTCATTTTTATTGGAAACCATAACACTGTTAACAATTTGTTCGTGACAAAACTGACGTTTAGTGTAGGTTTCATCATTGTGAGTTCATTACCATCAAACTTTAAGCCAAGTTAGTCATGCACGATTTTAATTTTCAGGTGAAAGCTAGTATTTTCGAACCATAAACAGAAGGGATACAAGAAAATATATTGTGTATCATGCTGATGCAAATTATTAAGTATTTTCTTGGGTAATCCATAACGAGTTAAAGCCAAAGGAGTTGTCGGTTTCGCAACGTTTCGACCTTTTTGGGGAGACTTTTTCAAGCGATTTGAATCAGAAAATTTACATTGCGTAAACTTCAAATGAGGCAGTCATCAACTGGCACGTGTTTGTGTTTGATACGTGGGGCATAGCAGCCTATCCATAGGATGTGTTGGTTCACGGTTCACCTGAGGTCATCACGTGATTAAACTCGCAATGCACACACACCCACACGCATAAACACGATAACTATTTATCCTTATTCGCTTGATAAAGGCTATGCGGGAGGGTCGAAACTTTGCGAAACCGATAACTTCTTTGGTTATAACTTGCAGTGGCTTGACCAAGGACTTACTTAATTTTGAGTGGAAGATGTGTTAATGCAAAGGGATTTGATCTCATTTAGAGATTAAACGTTTTCAATCGAGATATCAAGGGTGACGACCAGTTACCTACAAAAGTATCATCTGCGGAGTGTGAACTCACCAACAATTGTCTGGATTTTTAAACCTGTTAACCTGAGAATCTAAAATAAAACCAGTGATGTTTGACAAACAGTGATTGGCTTCCGCAGTGAAGCCCACATGTCTGGAACAGAAACGAAGTACTAGTGTATCATAACTATGAAATGACAACATATGTCTTGAGTGTCAAAATCTTCCCGTACAAACGAACAACAGTTTCCCAATTATCAGTTAGCGGATTATCATATCTTTAGAAGTTGTGAATTGGGAACACGCCATTTTCTGTCGTTGAAATTTGTTTACTAAAGTTAGTCCTCGTTAATTCATGGAAACATTGTGATGGGGTTTCGAAAACGGATTGTGTGCAATGCTTCAGTTTAATCAAACACCGGACAATGCTGTTAAACATTATCAGAGCACTGTATAAATCGTGTACTCATTATTACTCGTGTATCAGTAGGTGATAAGATTGACTGATGTTTATCACACTTTTAGCAAAGCAGATAGGGCGTTAAAATTTAACCTCCCGAATTCACCTGGTCACCGGCTGACAGGGAATAACTTGAGACAGTGTTATCCACATACCTCTTCAATGTGATCCTTTGCAACCACCCTGATAAGTGTGGTCTTCAAGATAACACAAAGCGTGCGCTTTTTTCAATCTTGTGACCGTTTGAAAATGGAACTTCTCAAAAATTGAATGACTTGGATGAAGAAAGAGTGGATATATAATGACGGTTTAATGATCAGAACGAAAAATTTGTGGGTTCAAAACAATTCTTAATTTGTCTAATCGACGTTGGTTACGTGTGCTGCGCTTGCTTCGTGTGGCTGATTAGATTATTACGCAATTCGGGTTCTACACTGGCTGAAGGTACATGTTCACACTGTGCGGGAATTTGGCAAGCAAAAAATATCACGAATTAAATTTTTCTACTATTCATCATCCCAACTTTTGACTCTGGAAAAAAACAACGGTTCTGATCGTGTTCATTCGACCGATCAATTGCTGGCGTACGACGCAAAGTACGGGAGGCGGGTTGGTAAGCAACCGTGTGTAAACATGTCATTCCTAAACTGATCCTTACCGTGAAGAGGTAGCAATGTAATAGTCCAATGAAATTGTATTCGGCAGCATACTCAATTATCGGAATCGGCCCCACTCTTTTACATTACCGCCATTTGTGAGTGACCGGGTAAGGGTCCATCCAAGGCTATTAGTTCTCACATCTCAAATAGGTCTACCAGTTCAACATCCCCAGTGTGATAACAGCAACACTCAGTGAGCATGCCAACAGGCCAAACATGAATAATCCTTCCTAATTGACAGTATCCGTGGAAAGAAAGTTTGTTCAAAACAAGAAGATGTCAGACACCAGTACTGTCGTTTAGACGGACTAACAGATTGCGCCACCACCAAACATAGATTAAAGATGTCTGCTTCCAACCCCGCCCACCTACATCACGAAGTGATTGATAATTGAAGAGCTTGTGTTACAGCAGTGTGAAAACTGAGGCTTATAAACCCAAAGGAACTGAACAGATGCTCATCACTGATTTGCGCTCTAGATGAGAGTTGGATAAATTTGGAGTTACATCCGAGTAGACAAATGTTAATTAATCCTGTCCTTTATTTCAGTACATCCCAGGATTTAGGCTTTCGTCTTAATGCACTGCTTTCAAGCGTCCCCAGCTGTGCATGTGAATGACCTGCACACATTCTAAAGATTGATTTAACACAGTGACGCTCACCGCGTCATCTCTCAATCATCTGAAGAGAAAAGAACACATGTGATTAAAATTTACATTCACATGTTACCCCGTGAAGGCGATTGAGAATGATTTGAACTAGCACCAAATCACAGACGAGTATCTGTTGAGTGAAAGCTTATTATCTGCTGGATTTTTATTAAAACGCAGAGCATTTGGAATGCACCTCTCCTGGCCACTCAGGAAGTTCCAGCCAGGGAGCAAGAAGATTTTCTGTTCAAAGTTTGCAAAAGTAGACAGTAGGCTGATACCGCACGGTTTATTTTCAACCAAATTTCTCTGATTCTTCAGGACTGCTCATGGCAAACCATTCATATATACCCACGGACAAGTGGAAGAGACATCAATGAGAGCGAAAATATCAAAGACTACAGCCATTATCGCCACTATGGCAACTACCATCATATGCATATTTGTTTATAGACAACAAACATGGGGTTGAGCTTTCGAACAGAAACAGCATTGACAATGCTCAGTATTCAGCTAGATACCACTGAGCACCGAACGTGGAAAATGGATGTGAGATCACCTAGGTGTTGCGCCGTCAGAATAAGAGGTACAACGGACAGTACACGTTGCTTGGTTCTGTGTTAGACCGCGATGACACAGTAACACTGATCGAGAGATGCAAGTTGACAAAGTTACATTTCAAATCCTGAAATGTCGAGGAAGTCGACCAAATTATTGGAACATGTAGGATACCAGCGGTAAACTTATAAAACAAAGATGCTCGTACTTTGAGATCTATCTCCACATGAATGTGAATGAAATGAAAACTGCGAGTGAATATCTCTGTACGCAGCTACGTGACGGACTTCATCATGACAGTGCACTGCAGGTGGCAGGGATAGTAAGATGGGTGGTGCCGACTTCCTGTGAACACATACTTAACAAACTATAATGCTTGACTTCACACCAAACAAGAAATGTCTCGAGCAACGAACAAACCTGAACAAATTCATCACCAGCCACTGAAAGGTAGCCGAGACCTTCATATAGCAAAGCATAGCTGCTACCAGCTGAAGATTAAGGAAATCTGATTCGATCGCGTATCAGTCAGTAACAGTATCCGTTGTGAACATCCGGAAACCATACCAAGGGTATATGATACACTACACTGTCTTTTGCTTTGTTCGCGATCGCTTGTTTCCGTGTTTGCTTGCTCGCAGAGACGCAGTGATTACCAGGCTCACCCGTTTAATAACCCTAAGAGCAAATTTGTTGTAAAGGAGGACGACTTTTAACTTCAAGTCAAGTGAGGTGGTGAACCACTTCCGACAGAGGAGATATTTGCATGACCACTTCTTCGAGATCATGCAGGCCAAATGTTATGCTTGTCTCCAACCCTTAGTGTGTCAATCTCACAAACCTACCCTGTCGTTTATGAAGACTCCAATTCGATTGGCAGTAATGAAAGTTTGTTTTGTGTGTGTGCCAGTTCACGTTTATATAAGCAAACAAGACTCCTTCCGTCGTAATCTACTGGTGGATCACAAATACCAGTACGCGCTTAATCTTCTAAACCATTCTCTCACACACCCCAATTCAGCTGCTCGGGCGGTACAAAATGCCAGCGTTTTTGTGAACAGTACAATTTTTCTTGTTTAGTAGTTTTTACACATTCCTTCAATTCTGAATCAACACACAAAGTTGGTGCCATTTCTGCTGGATGTGGTATCTTAGAACCACTTTTGCCACCCGCAAAGCTCACAACTGTCACAATGAACGGGCCGGTTGACTTCCGGTAGAAAATTCTTAAGTGAGGACCTTGGGTTTTAAGTTAAGCTGGTACACCTGAAGTTCGTGCTAGCTTTGCTTATCAGTAATGTGAGTATTTCGAAATACTCCATCAAATATTATCCTAAAACTCGATAATGGGGCCACCACCTGTGTACATGTATTCCAAAATAGAAATTCGCATTTGTAACAGGTACCGTGAATCTGTATATATAGAATTTTGTCCAAAAACCTACAAGCAAAAGGGTGACTCAAATTCGTTCAGCAACCTTATGATAATATTTTATCAGAAAACCTATTGCGTTGTCGTGCTACAACAGATCAATGGTGGTAGTATTGTCCCCTATGGCGCCCTTGCCCACTCTTCCTTCGAAACACGCTGAAGTGTCCTCCAATACTGGTCGCACCCGAGACGGCTCGCCAGTTTGTCCACTGTCTGTTGGCTCGATACTCACAAATTCTGGTTAACCCTCAAGCAACTTTTGTTAACCGAGTCTCCGCAGCAAGGAAGTTGCTAGTTTTGATTACAACACACTATCTGCCCCACCTTCGTCAAGCAGAACGACAACGGATGTTTTACTTACAATATATAATGTAGCAAGGTACTGACTAATCAAACATGCGGTACGTGAAGTAGGTAGCCTGAACAGAGTGCGCTTTTGTCTCAGTTTCTCCGCAGTCCTGAGTGGCAAAAAAATTGAAACACCGGACGACTGTCTTTTGAAAATAATATGAACGACTGACGACAAATTTAGAGGTACCAACTCACATGGAGACGACGGCGCAGTTTCTCATACAGGTGGGTTTTATTGTAGTTGTGCGTGCCTTCATAGTGTGATAGACGTGGACTCTCAAATGTGTATCATCTGGTTAGAAAAGAGTAAAACAAACAGCACATCTAGCATTGTTGTGATCGCAAAAGACGCATGGTCTGGCAACATTTTTTTTGAGAGACAAACATTACAATTGTTTGAAATTATAGGATAACGAACACAAACGTTCATTTGTATGGCTGTCATGTATTCACTTGTTTGGTAGTAGTGTGGCCATATTATCTTAGATGGCACATCAAGCATAACAAGTAAACATGTTTGAATTAGTCGTCTCCGATTTCTGACCTTTATGACATTGAGAACTACCGCTTATTTTCAGCGCGTACAGATGGTGCTGTACTACCTACTTACTGCATTCTATACAATAGTATGAATATACTGAAACATTGTTGGTGAGCAAGTATTGTCAGTTTATGACAAACAAAGCTGCATTACACCCAGCTAGTCAGAGAATCTGTGCTACATATGACTGGCTGCTTGGTATCCCTTCTTAAGTATCACAAATCACATTGATTTTTATCCCCGATGATACATACACTCGCGAGCTGTTGTTATTATCTCGACCGTGGTTGAGGAAACCAAGACGGGAGCAACACAACTGTTATAAACGAAATCAAAGTATAACTTGGGCATCATCCACAATTGATCGCAGCTGTCGCATTCCCATAGAGTTTCTGGCCGGCCGCTTTCGAAAATACCACTAGATGCGAATTCCGCTCTTGTTAGAGCTCATGAGCAATGCATATCATTATCGCAGTCGGTGCTAGAACTACGAATGCGATTGTGAGTGATTTCAAGTTATCTGAAAACCGAAATCTCCTGCTACACACCAGAAGTCAGCAGTTAATGCGCACGACATTTGGCTTGGAAAATTTAACTGGATGATGCAAGGTACCTATTACACTGAAATCTGCCCGACCATATACTGTGTGTATTCCCATTTTCGACCGATCTACTGAAGTGAGTTTTTGGGTGATATTGCTTTGTGTGGCGTGTCTGATAAAACATCTTAGTTGCGACGTGCAAACAAACAAATTCAGGAGGTTTAGTTCATTAGTATATGGTACTCAGGAGTATTAATTACATCACTCCAGTCACGTGCCTAGTATTAGCTAGAAACCTGGTTATACGGTCGAACTTCATTTGATTGACACATGGGCATCACCCGGTTGACCAAGTAATCGACACATGCTGCATCAGGTTCGGGTGAACGAATTCATAAAAGGACTGATCTAGCAAACAAAATCGGGCTACATGATTGATGGCAAAGATGTACTTTGCTGTATTCAATAACATACGGCTCATAACAGTTATAAGTTTTATGTGAAGCCGATTGATGACCGCTTTTTGATCGTATCAATATGGACTACCTAGGATTAATAGTGGATGCATTCTGGACAAGAAGCCTGCTAATAGACCATACGTCAGTGGGGTGTCACAAACTATAAACTTGCTCACTGTTAGTTGAGGTAATGGCAAACATCAGTACTAGCTTACCTTGGTATTCAAGCTGTCATGTTAATCTCAAGTAAAACAAACACTGTACACGTCAGAATATGAGGTTTTCATCAGATGTATGTTTGCTTAGCTCTAATACCATGTTTCTACCCAAATGTGTCGTTTATTTATAGAAGATTGCGTTATCCAATATTATGCTTGGAAACAAAACACGGGAACTGTTGTTTGCGTCGGCGTGATCTGCTTTAAAGTGAACACTAAGATACGAGATTGATAGTTCATACGATGAACAAAACCTATACACAGGTGCACGCAATGTCCTTAATAAAATCTGTGATCAGTGTGCACATGAAAACAAACACAAAATCAAACTGTTAAGTTATACTAAAAAAGTAAAATATTTACTACCCAGAGACTGCAGTTAAATTAATCAGAAGATGAGAAAAACCGGTTCGTAGTAGAACATGCTGTGGGAAGGGGAAATAAAGAAATGCATGGGTATTAAATATGTACACTCAACCTATGCGCCTGACCAGTCAGTGTCTCATACATGTAGCCAGACTCCAGCTTGCTCAAGGTCCGTGTTTACCATTTGGTAGCAAGCAAGGATTAAATCACGAAACGATGAGTTGACATTAAGGGTTGGTAAGAAACTGATACTAGGTGCTGAAATGACGCGCGAAATGTCAGCATCATCACTTCCTTCGAACGTTCACTGGGGTTCATCCCCCTGTTGTGGCCAAGCAACACACCATTGAGCCTTTCTAACAAAAACAAAAATTGTACCTAGTACTTCTTTTGAAAGGAACTCACTGGACATTCTACACACGTATGGCAACCATACTTGTGGAATCTTATACAGTGCAAAGCACTTAACGAATTTTCTAACTCCAAACCGATTGGCAGGTCCTGAGGTTGGGGTTATTGATTGAAGTCAGCTGCACATTCAAGGTGCCTGTTTCCGATGGGACGTTCTCGTTGCTTAAGGAACTTACTGTTCTGCCTTGGTGACAGCATTTGTCAGCAATTTTAGCTGACAATTTAGATACTCCACAGGAAGAAAGATTTTTGTCTATTCTGTCTGTGTTTTTTTACCAGCTGGGAAATGATCTTCTCTAGTTATGGCAACAACTGTGACTATACAGTGTGGTACAGAGGAAACCAGGGAACTAGCCACGATCACAATGCTTTCTAGAAGGCAACATTCAAGCAGATGGATGAGTGAACCAGTGGTTTGCTTAAATATGTTGACCACCTTTCAGTGCGTTGTCTTCAGTTTGGCTACATTTCGTTGACCTTTAATCTTTACTGGTTTTGAAAATAGTCGTTGATTTAAACGATTAGTGGAGGTGAATTTCATTTCATTTTAACCCTAGAGTAATCTGACTACCGTCTGCTAAACTGTCTGCATAAATGAAAAGGACAATTATTAGTAGTATGAATTTAGCATCAGTCGCAAATGACCACAATATGCTCATGGTCGTAAATTCTACAGCCAGCTTCTTGCACACTAAATATTTATACGGACGATCCGCTCTTGCCCCTGCTGCGTTTGAACTCCGGCCAAGCTTTTCTGAAATAATCGAATTGACCAATACGTCATCGACCTCACAATAGACACGAAAGATTTATCTGACGCAAATGTCTGGCCACATTTGCTTGTGAGCATTATGTACGTTATTCGATTGCCCCGAAGGCAGACACAACAACTGTCCCGTTACCTCCATTCTATGATTCCAGGACTAAGACTGCTATTCAAGTTTAAATCACAGAAACCTTTGAATTTGTTGACCAACATTTTGATTACCACTGATCAGAATAGTTTTTGGCAGTATGAAACAAACATCACAAAGTTGAGTAGATGTTTCTCATCCCCTTGGATTTGGATAACTGGAAGATATATGGGAGCGTAAGAGCTATTACTCGCGAGTGATTTTCGATACATATTAACACAAATCCTGTACCGCCTATCGGAACCTAACAGTGGGTTAACTGTGAGTTAGTTACATTTCTCGAGATGGAACTAATTTACCAACATTAACCTTGGCTGGCGGTGGCAGTTGAGATGGTGGTCAAGCAGTTTCTTTCTCTGATGGAGTTGTCTGTGATAATTATTGCCATAAAAAACGCATCTAGTTAATGTTTACTCACTCTGAACTGCTACTTGACTTTTTTCACAGTAATTAGGCAACTTAATATGAGCTGTTTGGACTGTGAGATGGAGTTAGAATTTGCAAGTATTCATTCATGATGGCCAACATTTTAATCGCAAGGTATCGTGGTTATAAACGTCCCTCGATACAATGTAGGAAATTCAAATAAAAATATGCATCAAAAAGCTGAAAATGGACAAACTGAATGCTTCACAGGGGAACCGGAGAGGTTGTGGATGTAGACAAGTACCAATTGCGACCTGCTGTCCTCTCTAAAAGAGGTTTCAACACGTTGTGATCACGAGATTCTCCGCCAGATAAGCCACAGCTTTGCAGTCTACTAAACTGAATTGACAAGGTCTGCATATTGTGCGAATATATTCTTTCTTGTCTAAAACCTGAGTCTACCTGACGTTTAGTTGTTTCGGTAGATAATACCCAGTGCTGTGAACGCTCCGTTGGTGTCCGAAGTATGTGAGCCAACCGCCACATTTTCCACTTGATAAGCTTACCGAGCGCTCCGAAATATGTTCTGACGAGAGGTCAGCTGACCTTGGACGCAGTAATCTCACTCAAAGTAGGCTAACTGGCGTAGACAAAAATGATCAAACACAGAAAGCTTGGTAATGTCATCAAGGGCATGCCACATCTGTTAGCCGTACAGTAAAACAGAATGAACATAGGAATTACATAATGTTCGTTGATATCTCATCAGCAGTATTACCAACCAGTGATGATACACCCTAAATAGGTGAAACGTTCCACAGTCACAAACGGACAGTCCGCAGTGAACAAGATGGGACTAAAAATGCCTCAGTCCTGGTGCAGTATTTTACACTTATGCCATTCATATTTCGCTTCTCATCGATGAAAAAATATTACCAGTGATAATAATGTCGCTGTAGTTATTCCACAAGGAACCTTTATTCTCCCTCTATTTCATGCTAGATAGTACGTTTCCAGTAAATTTTGTGTTATGTCAACTACATTGTTGTTTGATTACTTTTTAAGATTCTCTCTAGTTAATCGCTTGTCTTGTGTGACTGACCAGCCTTCGGATGAATTGAAAAATCACTTGGCATACATTTGACTCAACTTTCATTTAACAGGCACTTGTAATAGATACTTTCGCTGTTGCTTGCTTGGTTTGCAGAATGTGATTACATAATTCGCAGCACGGGGCCGTCTTCAGCAACATTCGAGTCACCTACATACAAAAGCGATCGATTTCTACTTCCAAACCGCGCCTGCTCATTCTATTTTCTTGGATCTAATCATGCAGCCGACCGAATAGAATCAGTGCGTATCTTTTTTGAATCACTACAATTGCCGGGACCTCGTGTAGGCAGTGACCAGTAAGTATCTGCGGTTTCTTGCCTTGCCAGTGAACAAACAGATTGTATGCTGGTACTAATTTATTCCAGAAACTGATGTAGACATTCAAGTCGACTGTTGTAATTCTCTACTCTGCTGTTCAGTACGTTGACTTGTGAACAGTGAGCGGAATAAAACCTGAAACTCTGGTTCTTGTTAAACATAGAACGCGAGTATGTTTGAAATTTACTTCAAGTATAGAAATAACAATAGGACATTTGTGGGGAGACATCATTTGATAGATATCATCACAAACGCACGTATACTGAAGACGACTCGATACAAATGACTGAAGATGAGTAACGGCAATTCACTTATGACTTCAAGTTTGTCATATGCTCAATCGTAGTATCATTTTAGTACGTCCAGTATATAACGATTCGCCCGTAGATTACAGACGTGTTAAGATCATGAGGGTACTGAAATAAGTCTACGATTTATATGCATATGGATCACTGTCTTGGATACCGTTAGCTACAAGTTGTTACGTCGTAAAGTAAGCTATTCAAGATAATGACTGTTTGAAATAATGGATATTTACACGACTGAGCTGATGATTTCACAGTTGAACTCCATTCGCGTACTCTAGTTATTGAGCTCAATTAAATATTACTGAATAAGTTTGAATAGCTTATTGACAAAAAAATTCGAAAAAGAATATATAGCTCGAAAACAGCTGTGCAGTTATGGTGTCTGTTTTCAGGTTGTATGTTCTGTTTCTAGCTTTGTGTTTGTTCAGTACCGTGTTAACGAACTGGCAACGATTAGATTTGAAATCCTCATCTAGATAATAACATATCTTAATGAAAGTCTCATTCAGGAGAACCGATCAAATATACTGACAATTTCCAACTAAACTAGCCTAACTGAGTTTTTGAATGAGGTAGGTGTGAACAACTACCAGTGATGTTCATTCGGTAATCATGACTATTAATGTAGAACAAGGGGGTCCTAGTTGATTTAAAATCAATTTCGCCGTCAATCCAAAGACTGTAACACATTCCACTACTTGAGTAAACAAAATGAAGTTTGAATGCTGAAACGGTGTTTACGTGACGGGCTTGGGCAGAATTGGTCAATATGTCTACATTGATGAGTTTAGCGTTAAACGATAAATGAAAACAAACTTTATTGAACCACATAACCGATAAAATAAATGACGCTTAATTCGTTCAGGCAGCTGCACATTGACCAGTGTGTTTAGATAAATGTTTGAATTACACTCAGCATCACACAATATACCCAACTTAAAGTTCAACTCTGCAGTCTGTTCGAATAAAGAAAACATTGCACATTTTTCACGTTGAACACGCTAGTCTTCTGTACGTCTACCCCCTGTTGGATTGTTGACAGTAAAGCTTTTGTGAGCAGAACTCTATCACCGAGGCTATTATTCGTTCGTAAATTTTTGGTTTGACTCTCCGGAAATTTTCTTCATGCTCAACACAGTTTGAAATACAGTCAACTGAATGAATACATATGCATGCACAAACACAAAGCAGTGCTGATCAGTGAAGCGGACGAAATGATGTTGTTCGTGTGTACGTGTATGTGAGCTGGCAATTTCTTATACCACACACCGAGCTGATCATACATGGTCTACCGTGTATGTATGTCTAACGTTCTACGTCATGCCCACTACTAACATTAATCTATCGATTTATCTGTTGGTCGGATGAACTGATGACAAAACGTGTTCTCTTATCTCAAGAGGTATAGTTGGGCTGACGGATGGATACTCAAATGTCTCATTTGGGGATCAACAGTTCAGTCGTATGCGATGTTGGTGATCTAGACACGTTAAAACTCGGTATACTGTTGTTACCAGAACAAACAAAGCCGCACACTCGTGCAAGTTTACAGGAAGCATCCTGTGGCTAAGACAATCGCGGTATCTAAAATATGCGTGTTTTCCAGGCTAAACTCTATACTGTCATTTTAAACCAGCAAACATACCTTTTGAGACAGAAAGTAACCTCCTTTCATCTGACATAGTCGGGTCATAAGTGACGGATTCAAAAATTTAAGTTCCCATCACCTACACTCTAGCATTTTAGGCACTTGTTTGTTGGATTCGCCACCAACAGCCATCTTTTCCAAGTTCATGAACTCGAAACATTTTATTCCTCAGGGAATTTGTGTGGACAACTATGAACACAGAACTGTCCAGCTTACAGTGACTGAAGTGAAAAGGAACGAACTGCTTTTATGAACAGATAATAATGACCAGAAATAGTGTCTGACGGCAAATTTTGAAGACACACTGACAGCTGACACTTAAGTAAGTTATAGTCAGGGTTACGATACTGTGAACGGTATAATAAAGGAATTTAATGACGTATTACCACGGGTAAGAAGGCGGATTGTTATTAGAGGGATGATGCATGTACTGTGTTGCTGCTCTAAATCCACCAGCTGAGTCACGGTGATTCATTTATGTTTGCGCTTTTCCATGTGAATGTGGGGAACGTACTTATTATGCAGATGTGTGTGTGAATTTGACATTAGGCTCCGTGCGAACAACAAGTGGACGTGATGTTTACTGTAACCTTGATCAAGGACAACCGTTGGATTTTTGGGACTCGTTTGGTGCGTTTGTCTTCTTGCATTTGGTATGATGCGGAATGTTGAATTCATTGAGACATGTTTGGTCTGTTTGCAGAAACTCAGTTCTAAATTTACCTTTATTTGTCTTTGCTGTGTGCAATAAACAACCATGGTGAATCTCGTATCAGTCCTTACAATCGTCTTTTCAGCCGTTTTTGGGATCTAAAAGATAGTCGCGTCAACGCCATTGTCTAAATAGGCGCTACTTAAATTCTCGATTACACTTTATTGAATGACTTATCTTAAATCGCTAAGAGCGATTTAACAACCGTGATGTGAGCTACATTTGATAGACAAGTGACTGATTGGCTTTGGCTGGAGTTGGCGGAGAGACCACAGTTTGACGGGTTCGAGAGTATTTGCTTCAGCTAGGGTAAGCCTTCAATAATGAGTCCCTCCCTAACGATGCCGCAAACGAGCTGTTAACAATCATTCAAAAGGATTTGATCATGATTGCTGAGAATGGGAATTAAGTCTTTAGACATTTTGCTCATTTCCCAACCTTCTATCTATGCATATTCCATCTAGCCGTTATAACATGGTGTCATATGACGTTGCTTGTTTGCGATCTATGCGCAAGGTGGTTTCCGTCCTATTGCGGTCAGCGGTTCGTATGACTAACTTTCCTCTGATCAAAGTTTTTGTCAAGCACAGAAATCCACACGCTATTTGGATATAAGTAACTACAGTCTAGCTATAACTATTAATTACAAAAATGGTTACATAATTAAAGACCAATATCTATGTATGTGCATATTTATGCCAGACACAATCACGGGAACAATAGAAAATAGACAAACATGAGATGTTCGTGTACAAAGTAAAACAATATTCGGATTGGTGAAAATGTTGACAACACCCAAATGTATGCGGTTGAGTAGGTCGGGAATGTTGAACGAGTAGGAATATGCTGATGTAGCGTGGAGTTTTGGTTTTGTGCTGCAGCTCATGTCCTAAAGTTTGTTGCAGTGACGTATTGCTAAGGCGTTCGTCTCTGGCGGCCACAGTATAGCCACAGTGGTTCGCAGACAATCTAGTACTTGATGGCCAGAGTAACTCATTGTAGATGGCGTGTACGTTGGTAGCAAGACGGTGAAAGTGCAGCGTCTACTGGACAAATGTGGAGGTCATGAATGGGTTAGTTTCGCCTGCTGTATTTGGTACTGAGGAAGGAACCGTCTGTTATCGCGCAACTCCACGACTGCAGCTGTGTAATGCTTTTGCTCAGAATGTTATACTCCCTTCACCTTCACGATAGGAGGTTAACTCACACCGCGGCGATCGAGCTCGTCTTCTACGTTCTACCATCAAATCAACTGCAGAGTATCTTTACTGAACTGACGTCGACACCAACCAGATGGAGCGGGTGATGGGTTCAACTGGTGTTTACGACGCCGTTTATGGTTAGCACTTATTTTGTTCGTTTCACCAGGATAACAATGTTTCAAAAACATTATGTTATACCAAGCTTATCCGTAAATCGAGGAAAACCAGTACATTGCGGCCTCACACTACGTATTGGAGGGGTTGGGTCTATAAAGTGAATAACTTTGAGGTCACTGTCGATGACTCTTTGACGTAACTCCAGTGACGCTGCACTGAACGTTCGCGAATGCCAGTCCTTATCACAAGTAGATGGGACGTTAAAGGGATTTTGATAGTTGACGGGATAAGCCAGCTGCAGTTGTTAACTCACCCCACGTAATGTTGTGATACAAAATCACATCGACCACGACATAAATTCTGTGCCAAATATGACGGTATTTTTTATTTGAAGGAGTATCGACACTTCAGTTTTCACGAGGAAGACTATCAACCATTATTAATATTCCGTAAGTAGCTCACTGGAATCTGTTATGTGTACCGTTAATGACTGTTTGAGCTACGTATCACTGACTGAACCGAACAGTACATCAGCTTATTCGTAGGAATCGCTGTGACGGAATGATCTTCAGCTGGGACGAACCTAATGTGTTAGGTCGCAACTACTAGACACGTGACAGTCACCGTTTAAAAAAGGCTGGCAAAAATTTCTTTGCACAAACAGATAACTGGACCTCCTCCATGACCACGGGTGCACGTATATTCGGAGTGTTAAGTAAACTAGTCAGAGTGGATCGAGGGCTGACTTCCCCTTCATATGACAATACATTCTTGAAAACAGCCTACACGCACAGTTTGAGTAGGACAACTGTCCAGTAGTCAAATACAACTTCCTAAAACGTAGCGTTGTATAATTATACTTGGTATTTCTACCGTACCGCGCCGAGGATACAAACGTTACGGTACAATTAAATGAAAAGTATCTATCAAACTTTTGAAGAACAAGAGGAATCTGGAACAGTTGTCTTGCAAACCAACAGAAGCTGGATGCCAGTGAATAAATTACGAAAGAGACATTCCGTATTAGGAACAATCGTTGACAATAAACATCACGACATTTTAGTTATCTCAGTTTACACCAGAAGTTGCAGTACTCATCCTTTTGCGAGTAACCGTGATTAAACGTTCTACGTTAGACGGTTTACGTCGTTGTAGATAATTCTTCTGGGTTTAACTCGTTGTGGTTTAACCAGGGAATTATTTAATAATGAGCATCAGCATGACGCATAATATGTTCTTGTATATCCGTTGTGTTTACGGCTTAGAAGTACGCACAAAACAAATCACAACGAAATGCCACTTAGTTGCCATTGCACAGATCTTATCTCTGCCATGAAAATGGAATTTCGAAAGGCAGTATCCTTTGAATACATAGACTTCGTCTTTGCACTACAAAAGCATACAGGAGAAGGTGCAGATTGATCGTGAATCCATTACCAGCACGCGGTTGAGCGTTCGCAAACTGCAGGTGTAATGCTTTGATTGACCGAAGCTGTTAATCGTGAAATCAGCTATCATTCCGTCGATCGGTTTTGTGCTGTGGCGCTTGTTTTCACGCATCCCAGTTTGTTGCTGGCTCCCCGTTCTCTCACCTCTCTCACCATAATCCTATTGATACGGGGCGTGCCCTTCGGCTAAATCTAGCACTGGCTATTGGAATAGGGAGAGTAAATTGTAAACAGACTAATAGAAATGAAGCTGGTCGAAGAGTATTAAAATAGGTTTAGTAGTTGTCTAACGTTCATGCCCAATGGGCATAAATCGTTGAATCTACTTTTTGTCCCACCATGTTCGGAAAACTGTTGCGCTCTGTTCGACTAAATGATACTCAAAACAAACCATATTTTTGATCGGTCCGTTAGGAATCTGTCGAAATGGAAGGACTGAAAAGCGCATGCAGTTCTACAGAACACTGGTAACTAAGTTGCACCCTCACCTCTCATATCAAAGCGAGTGTCAGTATCTGTGAACATTTAGCGTTTCCATTCCCAGGAGTCATCCGGGTAATTCTGTTTAAAGTGTTCGTCCTAGTTAATGTCACCGTGGCATAAATCATGCAGCACAGAGTTTGTAGCTCCAATTTCATGATTATCAAATTAATACTTTGTATTATCAGGTTTAACTGTTGAAGGTTCTCATATAAATTTCAATGTTTTCTATTACTGCCTGTCTGTGCTCAGTATAACATCGAAACTCAAAACATGACTCTGATATTCTGAAACCATTTTTGGCCAGTTGCTAATTTTTCTCGCTGTAATTATGACACCGAAGGAAGAAAAAACCCTGGTTAAATTACATGCTTGATCATTCATGCAAACAAATAGAAGTAACAATGAAGAACACGTAATTATTTCTGCTGTTCAATCTTAGAGTAATGGGCTAGTCGGAGATTGTCCGATTTGCAATTTGTCCCGTTTGAAATCCAGTGAGCTACAAAGAAATGGTTAGAAAACCAATTATTCACTAATCCGAACGTGACCCAATTTATTTGATAATTTTTTTCAATTTGCCTACCACTGGTATAATTACGTTAGCTTCTTAAGATGTGCCGAACAAAATTTTCGTCAGCTTTTCATTGGAATCGATGTTTATTGCTTGCGGTCAAAATGAGGTTCGCACCGCTGACGAAATGAAAAAAAGGATAAACCGTTGTTGCTTGATGTCATTTTTGTTATGCATACAATCATTTCCCTATAAACACATACACTAGTACAAAGAATCTGATTCTATCTTAACACAGATGTGACAATGGTTTTCTGGCAATCTATGGGAGCAGAGATCTCAGCGGTGTATATCAGCTCACCGAACCTTCCACCGGATCTATGTTTGAGTTATCCGATGAGTATACGCAGGCTGCCTATATCTGGTGTGATCGTGTTGATACTGCAGATTTATTGAGATCTGATGAAAATTCAGAACAAACTCCAATAGTGGCTAGGAATTCACTGTTACTACTTCGCCTCAATTCTTCTGGAGTAGACCGACCGGGGATGAAGGCCAGTTTTCGTTTACGCTATCGATTCGAAAGAAGTGAGTTACATTTTATTAGAAATACACGGAACTTTTTGGAATAACACCAAAATGTGGTTTAAGTATTCTATAAAATCTGTTCAGTGTGCTACATATAATAGCTCTAACAGTCAATGAACATCGCCAAAATCACGATTAACGTTTACAATGGCATGTTCACTATATTTGCTATATGTGGTGAGCAGCAAGCAGAGTGTAGTTGTTTTTGTTACTGGCAAAAAATTTGCACCACTTGTTCTTAAATTTTCTTTGGTAAGTCTGTTGAGCAGAAGTCGTGTGAGAATTTGTCCAGTTCATCTCAGTAGATTGTTTGCCACGGTAACTGCGTTCAGTGTGTTTGTCAAGTTTACCTTTAAGCGAACATATAATATAGGGATTCTTGAAGTTCTGAACTCTCTATCAAATAGGAAAAACTAAATGAAGACTGGATTGCTATTCTTCCATAATCTTCGTGACAATCCATCATATTCTACAACTGTTCAGTTTTGGACATGTCGATTGACATTTTATGTATATGTCGAGTCGACTAATTCTGACAGACTATTCACGTGCAACCGGTTAACGGTAGCTGACTTCTTCGACAGACTAACATACTGCATATGCCTGTTCATTTTTCAGACGTATGGATGATATACTTCGTCTGATTCCTTAAGATTCTTCCATTTTCATTGAATTGGTCCAGTCGACAGCTGCAAAATGGATACCCTGCTCCCGGGCATCTTTTGCTAATAACAGACCCAGCAAAAGATCCAAACAGTGCTTATGTGCTGGAGGTCATAATGGCTCACAAGCCTTCTAGCAACCAGCATAATAGCATACACATTATAGTGAATAGGTGAATCATCTTCAACGTGTCAGTGCGTTCTGGCTGTTTGACGTTGTCTATTCGGCGGCCTACACATATTCCTTATTTCGACAACCGGTGTTTTGCTTCACGTGATTCAGACTGTTGTAGAGTTTCGTTGAAATATAATGAAAGAAGGATAATTAAAGATAGTCTAATCTTGTCTGTTCATCTTGCTGGACTGCATTGAAGGGGGTAATCGAATTTCATTACACAGTGGTGGACATTGTGTCATATTTGCAACGTGATAATAGTGTTAGAATGCTCAGGATCAAAGAAAAGAACCACTATGGCGTTTAACCATAGCTTTTGGCTCGAGAACTTGTTTGGAGATATAGTAAATGGATAGCCGTTGATGCAACAATAAGTAGATGCGTCGCTACCTTCATTGGTCATATATTCTGAAATCTGTTACCAGTTGATGGCGTTTAAATACAGACTGGTCTTTGGCCAAATTCAGTCGACAGAAATTTCTAGGTTTTGAATAAAAAAACGGTGGGTTTAAAATTCTAAGTCTGTAACAGGGTCAAGAGAACAGTTTTTAAGAGTTCGTGGGTTTCTACAAGACCATCCGGAACCGTGTATCAGACCTTGTGTGCAAAATAATCAAAAGTTCCGTCTATGCAGCACACAATCCGGTAACAAAAAGCATGTCAATGTTATCTATTACTGTATGTTTCCGCATATACCGTAAGTTTTCCGTCAGTCTCAAAATCTCTCACCAGACAAAACTGACCGCAAGAGTCCAACTTTGGCAAAATATTGCAGAGGCTTTTCATCGCAGACACGAAAGCCATCTAGAGTTTGACAGTGAATTCGTCGGGTTAGCTTAGCACATAGTTATTTAATCGGGGGCGATCAAATGGGGATATCGTTTGTGCACCAACGATTAGTGCGAAGCCAGGATCATATTCTTCTGAAATTTACAGTAAAGGCTACAGCAATTTCTTCCCAACAAGCTAAGGATTTGCGGATCTGTTTGGGTGACCATACTTATTGTCAATTACCATTTATCGAGAAAATCCATCCTGACCTATGATATCCCTAAAGATGATATCCACAGGGGTGGAGAGCTTGAGACAAATTACTGAAGGTTCTAGCCTGCATTTTGCTGCAATATATTTAGACCGAAATGACAATTTTCACGGGTTTCATCAAAATCAAAGGCACCTTTCCGGATTTTCCGTTTCTTTGCATCAACAACGTTGAGAGCTTGCTGAACAACTTCGTTTCAGACTCGCAGTTACCTCGAGTTTGTATATCGTAGTTGGTCTCCTCGCGAACAGGTTCGTGACATTTGTAGGTGGCTACCATCTTGTTGAAACCGGGCTGCCTAAACTCCATCGTAAGAAAATCTGTCACTAATTTTTCTAGACTTCACACACGTTGGTCATTTCAGTTCACTATACCACGAGATTGTAAGATGGCTGAATGGTATATACTTGTAGATTTGAGGCCGCTAACCTGTCAAACTGTCAATTCTTTGGCATTGACCAGTCAATCCTCACTAGCTAAGCAAAGGATTTCTATCTGTAAGTGAGTTGAGAAAAGTCGTTTTATTTCTTAGTCTCCAGGCTGTCTACTGCTGGCAATAAATGCTAGCTATGGTCAGTCGTTCGAAGAGAATTAATTTCAAATCCTCTGACACTTCTCAACCTGACATTTTTGTGGGGGCTGTACGACTTAGAACCGGCGGAGTACTGGTTGGACATTTGTTTAAGGCAGACATCGAAGATAGTGGTAGACATACAGGTTTTTACTATCCCCAAAAGAAGTGAAGTAACTGTGAACCAAAACGGTCGTCCCAGTCTCAAATTGGGTCAGGTCTCCAATTAGAATAAACATGCTAGATGCGACCTTATGCTGACCTACAAAATATATTCTATCAAAGGTTGAAGTCTTTGAGGCACGTCCTTGAACTCAGCTCAAATGAACCTCTCCAAGGCAATAGACTGATCCTGTAACAGCGATTGAATCGCTTGAATCGCGTCTAACATAGTGTGAATTCTGGTATAGGTCTACTGTGAATTATTTGGCCTATACTTGTTGTGGGTACGCCGTCTGATCGATTGTCTTCAGGAAAAACCTACTGCGCACTTTTGTAATACATGTCAGATTTGTAAAACAGAGGGGCTACTCGGACAACGATGGAGTGTTGTACAACCATTGTTACCCATAATGATAAGTAATTACCCGTTGAAGTGTATACCTTTGTTTCCAATTCATTTCTGCTCTCCATGTTTCAGCTAAACCTCTTTCTATCATGATTTATATTATTGTTGCACTTATCCGTGATGAAACTAAAAACCCTTCCTATCTAGGCATCCTATTATTCAGTGTGTGCTCTTTTTTGTTTTATAGCTGGTTAGCTACATGGAGTAGTTACTCCTGTTCCTTTATATCCTGGTAGTAAGCCAAAGTCTTGAATGGAATGTAACTGTCATAAAACACAAATGACAACTCCGTTTTACGTTGAGTAAACTCCCTTCTATCTGAAACGTACAGCTAACAAAAAAACAATTAGAACAAATTCGACATTGAAGCTTACTGGCTGATCTAGCATGTTAACGATAACCACAAATAAACGTTCTGTAAATACACCTATTATTGTCAATCTTCGTCATGCGACAAAAGACAATTTATGAATATTACTTTACGTTATTATACATTCTCGAGATGTCTAGTGTTCACCATATGAGGGTTTATTCCTGACATCAGTACACGTGATAGAAAAAAATATATTACTGTGGAATAGGTAAAGTTCACTATTTGGTCAATTTTCTTTATCAGCCAACGCGAAGGTACACTGTACAGTTAGTTTGTCGTTACCTCCGCAACATGCCACACGGACATATTACTTCTAAGACAATTTCCGTAACAGATGTGACATGGTTTGACGCTTTGTTGCAGTTCACTAAACAAAATGCTTGCTTAAAGGAAAGTATGAAAAAAAATCAATAATTGTTTCGGACAACCTCGCACTGAAATTTTCACAAAAATCATACGGAAATTCAGCATGGTTTTCATCAGAACAAGCTAACAACACGTATTCCCTCAGCTCCTTTTGAAAACCCAAATGAATCGTCCGGTCATGTTACTTGGACGTGACTTATAGTTAAAAACATGCTTCAACCTGTAATTTGTGTTGCATTCTTGTATCCTTTTTCGAATTATATGCTTCAAAGATTTTTAGCTTTGGTTAGGTTCCAAAATACTTACAAACACCTTCAAGTGAATTCCCTACTGCTGAAGTACCTCGTGGTAGTTTCACGCACGTTTCCTGCAAACTATGACAGCATAGTTTGATTTGAGCTGTTAAATCTGACATTTGAAATTGTCGATTGAATTAGACCAGCAACTCAAATTTTACTTACCAACGGGCAATTCGTTACTGTTATACGAATGTGTTATTCTCATGATTTCAAATGGACAGAGATACATACAGGAAAACAATCGTTCAAACAAAGTATTTTATATTTCCTTTTTGGCACGAAGCTGGCGTGAAGCTGGGTGAATTTAAAAATGATCGGATTTTGGCCTAGAGCCAAACTAATCAGACCATGTGGGTTATCTTTAAACGGCTGGGGGAGATCGAACGATATCGATTGCATTTCTTACAGACGCCTAGTTCCCGGGGTGTCTGAGAATAAAACAGAGCGATGGGCTGGTGCACCTAGACAAGGCAAGAACAGATCTAACGATTGACTATTACCACAATGAGATAATTTGCAATAAACACACAGTTGCATGAGTGGTTTGACAACAACTATCCACAAGACACATTGCTGTTTTCGGCTATCAAGTGAACAGCCAGAAACCGAATGTTTCTCTTTCATGAAGTACCACAATGTGGTTTGAAAGCAACACTACGTAACGTTCGACATGCACTCGTGTAGGAAGATATGGGGGTTGGTCGTGGCCGCAAACTCAACTTACTAGGTCATGATACACATATGGGATAACAGCATGTTTTTCAAACAATACTTCTGTTTTTAATAAGAATCTTTATGTTACAGTGACGCAATCATACAGTTAGCAAAGTCCACAAGATTGAGTTAACCGATCAGATATGATCTTGTTGCCAAATTTTGAGCCATTTTAGCGAACATGTGATCCTGTTCAGTTTGACACGGTCCCACTGCATAGGTCCGTTGCCATAAACTTTTGCTTGGTTTTGCGGCCCGTGTTTGCCAGCCTAGTTGGCGTATAGTCTCATACACACCCAAATATAAATCCAGACAGAATACGTTTTTGTCATCTTACGGAAACACCAAGATATATGACTCCAGTATTGAGTTGAGCACTGTCTTTATACCAGAATAATGAAAGTTGAGGTAAACTGTGCCCGATTATCCCGTCAACAGTAGACCATATACAGGTTTTCAAAAGAGTCACTATGAGCACCTTAAACTCGTCCATTCCAAGTGAGAATAGCTAACTGTAAACTACTAGTTCTATCGAGATTTTTCCTTACTCTCCTTCATAAATGTTCAAAAATAAAGATATCTACATTCTATTCAGAATATTCTGGCAAGTGTTGATTATCAACAGTTTGAAAAGAGGGCAATACTTTAGACTTCAGCGTTAACCGTAGTACAGAACTAAATATGATGGTCACAAAAATTATCCCTAGGCGTCTAAGAACCAGTGTTTAGAATGAGATGAAGTAGATCAGCTGCTTAGAGAAGGCTTCCAAGGATTTCTTGAACATTTGTTCGCCTCGAAAAATACCAGCCATATAAACACCGTTGACTAATTTGTTAAAAAAACGTCAATGTCGTTTCATGAGGTTTTCTGAACAAAGCTTTCATATTTCTCGTACATTAGACCGGTGTATACGTTGTACTTACAGTAAAGTAGGATGAAGTTAACTCAGAAATATTCTAAACAAACCTATTTCTTTAAGCTGCCATGTTAATATGAGTCTGACCACCGTTTGTTCTTGCGCCCAGAGTGCAAACTTGCGATGGTTGCATAGGGAGGCTTTCAAAAATCCCAACATTTTGTGCATTTTGTAAAACCAGTAAATTTGAAAGCGTCGAGTTTATCTACCTTGTGATTGTTGTGTTGCAAGCACTCGGTGGCCATTGACTTATCAGTAATAAATCCAGTTGAAACTAATCATTGTAGCATATGTGTAACAATGCTATTCCCAGGGTGATTTTCCGTCCTGTTGATATATGCGCACCAGTAAGCAAAATTGGAGGTTACTAGTATTGGTACTTGGACTTCTCACTTGGTTTTCAGAACGCTACGAATCACGTCGACGTACGCTGATTTGGTGACATTATACATCAGGTTGTCTTCCGCAACAGCTTGTCATTTAGCCACTCCGCTGATGTCTTCACAATGAATGGGCAATGCAGAGAAAATGGTCGTAGGTGGTACAATAAAGAAACAGATAACATCACACTATCTTCCAATATCACAGAAAAGTTATTCCCGTGGATAGTCATGTGTTGTTCTGAATGACAGCGAACAACGCGAAAAATCACTATCATCTTTTGGAATCATTTTAAACCTCTCACTTCAGCCGTCATCAATATGCCAATCCACAACTTTCATTCGTCATGTACTCACTGATGAGCGACTCACTATATTTAGTTTAAAACAAAATTCCGCGGGTAGTCGATGAGTTAGCTGTCAAGATGGTTTCTTAGTCGTTTTAACGCCTAATATGATTTGAACTGCCGGTGCGTGAAAACAACTAAACCGGTTTCCGAAAATTTTAGGGATTCATAGTAGGTAACACTGTTTTATCGGGTGAGTAGCGAGGGACATTTTAACTATGAAGCGATACATTTATGAAAACTTCTGGATTTGGTTGGATTCAAACGAGCGACATACTCCTGCATGGCACTCGGTCTGTCATTCGGACTACAAGGCCACACTTTGAGTTTGGAATTTCATATCACGACTCCAGTACCTACCTTCAAATTGTGTATTTTACGCTCACTAACATTCACAGCATGGAATTTGATGATAAGCTGACATTAAACAGCAACCATTCACATCTGCCAAAACACCTATTGAATCCTGCTATTTTACTATCCAAGAAACTGTTGACCAAATAAATGACATACTGAAATGAACTGTTTAATACTGTGAGCTTTTAAACTACAAAGTGTTCCACCCTAATTCTATTAAGAAGGATTACTGACACCTACAACACTCATGTTGTTTTTACTTGGACACAACTTTTGAAACATTCTGCATACTCTTATCTTCTGTTACATTTATAATTTACATTTCGCCTGTTTGGAATAGGGCAATCCCGAATATAGCAGGTGTTTTCACCTCATTCATTGGACATTTTTATTGCTCATATAAACATAACATTGTTTTCATGCGTTTCTTTGGACCAGGTATTACATAATAGCCGAATTGTTTACAATTACTTGCTAAGTAGATGGCATTGCACTTTTGCGTTGCATAAGACTGATGCTTTAATACAGGTCGAAATATACAAGCTAATCAACGTCATCAGTGAGGGCTACCACTGGACGTGATTGACATAAATACCATGTGTTCATCAGTCGAAGTGAAGCATCGTAGATCAACAGCAAAAGATATAACGGAAACCTTTATGTGTGTACGATGCATCGAAGAATATTAAGAAAATGTTTATTTACCACTTGTATCCGCGTGTGTGTACAGGCGCCTCGTCGGTGAATGAGGCGTGCATGCAACGTTGACGAAAAACAGGCTTAAAGGATGGGCAGTTAGGTATGAGGCCTCTAAACACTATTTCTGTGTACACGGTTTAGGGTCACAAAGCTTGAGTGCAGATCTAAGTCCTACCGGTAACAGTTTCTCCCGGTGAAATAAGGAGTGCGTGTAAAACGCTTTGCAAGCGGACTTGAAAGCGTTACACATGACGATTCGCCTCGACCAAATGGTGATTAATAGCTTAATTTCCTTCCTGCAGCAAACCCTTTGGAATGACCACTTCAAAGCGTTGACCGCCCTTGTACAAGTGTAAATTCTGTCAGAACCGTAAGACACTGAAAGACTGCTCTCGCGAACAAAACAGAGAACGTATTTGCAGTGGGCAACATCTCAACAGTAGACAAATGATCCAGGGGATCGACTGCCCCAGCAGGATTTCTCGAACAGTTCACGCTGGATTCCACCAACGCCGTTGTTGAGCATAGAAATTGTATTACTAATGAGTAGTTTGGCAGATTAGTGATTTTAAATGAGACGCAACTGTGAAAAGTCAGGGTTTCGGCTGGATTCGAACCAGCGATTCCATATGAGACAGTGGGATGGGTGGGTAACCGGGTCCAAATGTGAAATTTCCGATCTCCTGGTATGGTTTCGTGGCTTAGCTGGTAGAGCGCTTGTCGCGTAGAGGCATGTTGTTTCTGTCGATGGTTCGAATCCAGCTGAAGTCCTGACTTTTCACAGTTGGGCCTCATCTAAAATTATTATTATGTGAATGTGGCGGTTCAGATGAGCTAGTATATCCTGTAAGTTTGTGCTTCACCTTTCAGCTTGCAATAATTCTAAAGGAAAGGAGTGAAAACAGCGCTCGGCTACTCTATAACAAAAGACTTTTCGTCGTCCATTTGGCTCATTCGGTTATACAAAATACGCGAATTTTTACAAACTGTTAGGAAGTTTGCGATGTACTTTGAAGTGATCTTTGCCACTTTCGAACTGGGGCTGGGCCCGTCAATTTCTGCTAACAAATTCACATGAAGTAGGACAACTCTACTTCTGTCGTAACAGTGGTCTCCATTTGCAACAAATGTCCGCGCAGACAGGGCAGTCTGTTTTTGATTTCTGATGTCCGCAGCCGACTCGCTAAAATGCACACAGGTTTCTAAGACGTTATACGAGTTACGAAACCGTAATGAACAGTTCGTTGGCAGTCAGAGTCAACTACTGAGCGGTAGAAATCTTCTTTGACGTCACACTTCCCAGCATCTCACCTTTTTTACACAGTGAAAATAGCGATGTTGTAAACACAACCATAATTGTGCCACATACTCACAGAACAGTGCTTTGCTAAATAAGCATGTTCATGTCATAATTAATGTGACATGCAACATTTTCCGTCCTCCCATTTCCCTTTAGTTTGTCTGATAAGACTGTATTTACAAGGTCGGAAGTCGTAGTCACTGTAGTTTCCAAACCAACTAAGCGCACTACCCCGATCTCCACGTTAGGATAGTAGATTAGGGCAAGTTTAAACGTTACTCACAAGTAAATGTCCTTGTGCTTTTCGTTTCAACATTACAATAACGCCTAATATGAGATTAACAGAGCAGCAGTCTGCATAGGTTCCTCCGGAAAACATGATGAAGAATGAAAGATCGGTCATGGTAGGTATATGCCCGATGGAAAAGCTCTAATGAGCGCAAAACATATGTCTCGTGCTTTATTATGAAAATATTCTGTTATGAAGTCTATCTGCAATCACAAGGAGATCAACGAACAGCCTATAAGTCATTTACTCATCTTATCTCGGCAATTTATGGTCACAAAATAATTACTCGTAAACACAGAAACAAGTTTGATTGGGTTGTCGCGAAGACGACGACAAAATTACCGTACCGTGATTCCAATGACATACTATGTACCTGATTTGTCATGCCTTGCTAAAAGGGTGCGTCTTCCAATCGACGAAGTTAGAAACGTGCATTTTACTGTAACTGGTATCTGGGATTGTGAGATTTACTATCAACTTCCTCTGATGCGTTTTTCCCCGTTACCCTGACTACAATTCTAGCTTGCATAACGTTCTCAGCGGTTATGTTGAATTTTAGAGATGCGTATTTTTCTGATATAAAAAATCAATGCAAGCTCATGGAAAAACTAGGTTGATTGATTACTCTTCTTATACACCTCTACCGCTGGCCATGTTTCAATCGACTTTACTCCAGTTGTCAAACAAGTAATGTCACAATAATACACATAAGTGACAGACTGTAAACGATTCACAATGAAACTACCCGACAACAGCTTATAGATCAACAAGTTTACTTCAGTTACAATAACCATAATCACAAGTTAAACGAAAACATTGTAACAGGGAAGTAGGGAGACTGTGCCGACGACTTTGAAGATACGAAAAAAGAAAGTAACAAGTTCTGTTGGTGAAAAAACATAAAGGTGCACACATTTAATTCGTTCCCAAAAATGGGATAGTATTTGCTGTATACGCATACTGCTATTGTGTTCGAAGTATTGATCATGTATCGGAAAAATGCTATGGGCATAAAATGTAAAAGCTTTCCAGTCCGTCTAGTTTTGAACTGTGTTTATGGTAATGTGAACTATCATCAGAGGATAGTGGTTGATATTGCAATTATTAACTGGAAATCCTCGTAAAAATCAAGAAATTATGCAGCCCACAAATTGTTATCTCTTTCTCTATTACGCTGACTTACTAAGCAACCAAAATGTTGTACATCAAAATTATAGTAAGTGTTAAATTGAACTGAAAAGTAACAGATTTCAAACACACTGTGGTTATGTATAACAGTACATTTGTGTTCATATGGTCATCACTTGTCAGGTTTTTTATTTATAGACAAATCGAAAATTCCCACAGGTTGAATGGTAGTGCTCAACTACATAGAGTAAACACTGATTCAAACCATCCAGATTTTAGAGAAACCATCGTAAATGCGTTTACATCTGTTCGCCAACAGTTGGTAAGGGCCCTAAAAATGATCCGGAGCGAATCATCTCTGTTCAACTGTCCGACAAAATATGTTATAGTGCATGAGTTCACTTTTGTAATTGTCTCGCAATGCAACCCAAGGAGCTGTTAGATGAATCATTTAAGATAAATCCCTAGTAGCGATAGATATTTATTTTGGGTATCAAGAATAATCCAAAGAACAAACTGCTAGTAAGAAAGCGTCGTCGACCACTTTAGGGTTTGGATATAGTGTTTAATATCCTTGCAATATTTACCGATGCTTCCGGACAAATCGTGTCTCATTCACGCCATCCGACTTTAGAAACAGCCTGTTCAAGTGTAACTCCAGAGTGTATTTCTCAACTGGTTATAACAGGCTGTCATTTTACTTAAACTCGAGGAATGCAGTGAAATGTATATTCATATATCTAATGTTAGCAGTCATTGTTACTATGCTCATCCTTATATATAACCCTTTTAAGTTACGCACGTTTTTCTTTGTACAACGCTCCTGTAACCTTTTTCTCCGATGATAAAAGAATCATCGTCAAGAAAGAAATCCTCCTTTGAGGAAAATATTGTACCTAATTTATTACAAACGCTTCAGGATTAATTTTGTTTAGAACCTTTTTCTAAATTTTTCCATTTAACATTGATTTGAATCTGCTTCATTCAAAATTGCCAAATGACCGTCTCAATTTGGTTCCATTAGGTTTTGGCATTCCCGGTCTGGCCTTACAACACGACGCATGTCAATTCGCCTATAGTCCGACCAATTTTCCATTCCTAAATACGGAATCCCCAGGAGGCCATCCAAGTGTACAGCACACGAAAGGGTGGACTAATTCCCCTTTCTACCCCAATTCGTTTCCATCCAACACAACTTGTATTTACTTATTCATTGTCGACCAAATGTCCTACCCAAATCAGTCTATACGATTGTCATTTGGGAGTTTCGAAATACAGAATCAGGATGATGCACGATCTGTCGGTGTGAATGCATTTGATACAACAAACGATTGCTCACAAGTGAGTACTTTTTTGGCTGTATTTGATGTGATAATGGAAACCATCTGTCACAAACTTTATTATTTGTGTTTTCGTTACCTGTGAATTTTGGTTTTGGTATTCGGGCTGTGTAAAACTGACTTGTTTTTGTTTTTTCACAAAAATATGAACATCACATAGATTGAACATCACCCACAATTGATCGGAGCTGTCGTATTCCCATAGACTTTCCAGTCGGCCCATTTCAAATAAAAGCACTAGACTAGAGTTTCGCTCTCATTAAAGCTCATCAGTAGTGCATCTCATCGCCACTGCCGGGACTTGAACCACGGACACGCTATTCATTAGCAGGCAACCGTGTTTACCATTGCGCCATTCACCTCACATTAGGCGATCAAATGTAGATGATGTTCATTCTATGTGAAAATCAAAATTTCTTACTACTCATCGGTATTCAAATACCACTCAATAGGCCAATGATTTCTGCGATTTCAACTTGGAGAGAAGTCCTAGTCGAGGGGTCATCGACTGGAGTTAACAGACAGTAACTGTGTCTCCATTTCGAGACGATCGGGCCACCTGATCGTTACTCACAAGCGAAAGTGGTTGAGCGTTCACATGTGACAATTCGGTCGTGCTTAACGTGAGGTCAATGGCGCAGTGGTAAACACGGTTGCCTGCTAATGAACAGCGTGTTCGTGGTTCAAGTCCCGGCAGTGGCGATGATATGCACTACTGACGAGCTTTAATGAGAGGGAAACTCGAGTCTAGTGCTTCTTTTCGAAAGAGGCCGACTGAAACATCTATGGGAATGCGACAGCTGCGATCAATTGTGGGTGATGTTCAACTTGAAAGGAAAGAAGTAATTGAACAATGTTCAGGGACGCCATTTCTGTACGACCGAATATGACAGACGATGACTACTTGATATGATGATCAGGCATACGAACTGACTCTGGGACAGTCTAGGTGAACCAGGCTTGAGTAACTGGCTCATGATGATGTATCCCGAAAAAATCCATCATCTCTTGCATGATACCCACTTCAAGAATGTAATATTCATAAGTAA
>LUCH01000561.1:132755-196785 GCA_013368495.1 Paragonimus heterotremus
GTGAGGTCAATGGCGTAGTGGTAAACACGGCTGCCCGCTCATGAACAGCGTGTTCGTGGTTCAAGTCCCGGCAGTGGCGATGATATGCACTACTGACGAGCTTTAATGAGAGGGAAACTCGAGTCTAGTGCTTCTTTTCGAAAGAGGCCGACTGAAACATCTATGGGAATGCGACAGCTGCGATCAATTGTGGGTGATGTTCAATCTATGTGAAAATCAAAATCCCCTACTACTCACCAATATGAACATCCTTGAAGCTATCATAAATCGTAAGTTTAAAGAGCCGTCCCTTGATCCTTTTGATTATTTCGGCCAACTAAGCCAAGTTGGCTCTAAAGATCGATGAGCGCAGTTACTATTGTGAAGCGAATATACCGCTTGATTAATCATTTTCACAACTGTTTTTCGTCACCTTCATGGTCACCATCGATTTTGGCAACAGATCAACATGCCATACTAGCACTGTTTACCATAAAACACTAACAAAATAACTGTAATTACTAAGAAGTAAAATGCCCAACTCGGTCCAAGTCACACTGCGTGAAAACTTTCAAATTTGTACATATTAAAGGTATTCTTTCTGAGATGCTTGGTAACTTTATGCCTCAACCATTCTAAAGTTCAGTTCTTCAATTGTGGAGGTTTTTATTCTAGTCTTTGCTCTTTGGAGAACACCGTGTTGATCACTGGTCTAGTATCATCAAGAAATTCTTATTTTTAAGCTCTGGGTCACATCTTCCTCTTTGAGTCTCCCCAGGTCATTGTGAGGGGAAAATTAAAGTAACTGTCATGATAATTCGAACTGATCGCCGTGTACACAGGACGTACTAGTTACGTTAGAGCTATATAATTCATCCGGTTCCATAGATACGACATTCATTATGATTCTGACAGTTGTAATCACCTCACGCGAAGGTGAATCGGCAGTTACATCCCGGTAATGACAAACACGTAGACTGTAAACAAGTGCAAAACTACAGTCTGTTGCCTTACTCTTAGGAAAGATTGGAATAAAAGCTGCCTTAAAAAGAAACTTTGCTATTTTTCTGCTCACTGCAACATCCTAGAGTTCTCGTTCGAATTCCTGGTTAGAACTGAGATAAGACAGGAGGATATCGTTTAATGCATCAACTCTGCGAACAACTTCATTCACGCAGTCAACGTCACACTACCTAAAATTTACAACCAACCAGCGGCTGATAGACAACCATATATTGTCCTGTAATGATAAGGTGATACATTTGTGAAGTCATCCCTTCAGCGTACATTGTTTCGCTTAATCCTCACTTTAATAAACAAAGGGCAGTAACAACATATCTGTGCCCGAGTGAACTGTTTTAGTATATTAAATACTTTTTGTTAACTTAGATTACGTTTTGTAAGGCCACGTTGAGCAGTTTCAGTGAACAGATTACCAAGGCCACAAGCAGTGGTTGCTTACATAAGTGTTTTACTTTGTACTATCCTAAAACATCCATGTTTGTCACGTTAACGACGGTGCTTGCGACAAGCAAGCGGCCCCTCTATACAACTACTCCTTATTCAACCATTAGTTGAGAGAGAAAACACACTTGAGTTGGCTTTTACCACAGGTGACACGTGGTTAATATAATTACCATAACGAGGATCATAACTCCGATTACGCCTTCATGGTGCAATCATGCTGACCTGTGCACCACCAATCTCGTGTAAGGCAAGGCTGATTTATTCTACATAGAAGATCAACTACAACCGTTTGTGAGTAAAACCTAGATTGTCCGATCGTTTATAACTGAGACAACTTTGCTGCCTGTCAATTTAAATCAACAACCCCACCACCAGGACTTATCAGATCTATCAGAATTTCCAACTTTAACTTTTTTTCCGTAATATTTTATTCTTTCGTTTATTGATTATTACTCACACGCGATACTGATTGACCATTCACAAAATGTCACAACAATCGTTGCATCTTTGCTCACTGCAACCCGAATAATCACAAATGGTTACTCATCACATGGTATGGCTTTGTGGTAATCGCACTTGTCCCTCTACCCACCCGAATACTTGTCTATCAGTATATCCACCTGCCTGTTTGTCCGTTATATGATGTTCACATCCTACAGAAATAGCAATCCTTAGGGGGTGGGGGTGGAAATCGGTTATTCTAAAACGCGGATTGCCTAGGGGAAGACCACTGTGTCTGCTATTACTTTGTGCGTTTTCAGTTGCCCTTATTTTCATGTAACTTACTCTCTTACCCCCATGGTTAGATTTGTGTTACATACGCTTCGATGAGCTGTTTGGCGGTCGTTTCCCTTTTGGGTGTAACTACCTTCTATCAAAGCCTGGCATCTTTGTTAGAAGTTAACTAGTGTTTTTTTCATTCTAATCAACCCCACCATTTCATGTAAATACTAAAAATTCTTGATCATCATCTGTGTCTCAAATGTAATCGACGCTGACAAGTAATCTGAAAACGTAAAAAACGGATTTGTCCTGTCACTTATCATACGCAATGGTGATTCATTAACTGCCATGCTGGAGTTTTCACATTTAACATTTTTCTCTTTTTCACAGAATTCTTTGGAAGTAGTCTCTGTTCGCGCACCAGTGACTCATAATTTCGTGAAAAATCTGATAACAAAACCGTTAGTGTCGTCCACACTATCATTCGCACAGCAAAACTGGTTTCATAAGTGGAAAATGTTTGAAGAGGAAATCAAACAGGCGGATGATCTGCAAAATGTCAGCATTCGACCTGAGCTGATCTACTGCGGGAATCGTATTCCAGGTCCAATAGTTTCTACTGCTGATGTGGGCGCCATATTGCTTAGATTCAACAGCCGCCACAACTTGCAGGCAAGAGGTTTCAGCTTGTTATATGAATTTATTTCTACCGGCCAGACGCGAGCGGCTACAGCTTCATTGTCGCGCTGTAAGTTATATGCTATTGTTAGTTGACATGCGTGTCCAAAAATTGCTTGCACCATTCCAGACCTCGTGTATTGTTGAAGTTCTCTTGTACAATTTTCTGAAACCTGGTTAGTATTTTGTGAATTCGTCCATCACTCATCACGTACCAAATCAGTACACTTTGTGTGTCTTCGGAACTATCCTGAATAACAAGGTTTAGCTGCCCACTTCTAACTTAACCATTAATACCAACTCCTATCTGCTGAAAGATTAAGTTATCCGCAATAGGTTTCTGAAAATATGTTTCCAAGTAAAGCCAGTTTGTCTGCCAATATTACTAAGCTCATTACTCTGTCGAAAAAATTTATCTCTTCTATCAATTTTGAATAACATAAGAAGATAAGGTACACTCTTTGTATACTCTTTTCAACCCCAGCACGTAACACAAAATAAACATAAACGAACAACCATCCGGAAGCAAATTAATAACTAGCTGTGGATGTGCAAACCAATCTTGACTAGAATTAGGAAAACCAAGGCAAGCGCAGTGTAACTGTACTTTGGCAAACAACAGGAGTTTTGGCAAGTGATTGTCAGGCCTTTGCTGAACCTTGGTCAATTCATCCATCACAGATCAATAAATGTCGATATGGTGCACGTGTAAGATATCAGCGTACAATTATGTGATGATGCATTTTTGTTTGTTTATAAACACTACCTCTGGACCCTATGCTGAAACCTCTTAGGTGATTGAAGTTAGCCTCAGGTTAAGCCCATTTGAGAAAGACGAGTTTTGAAGTGATATTGACTTCATTGAGAATTGTTAATACAACAAATGGATAAATCACTTGGTGATCATCGAGAAGGCACGAGGTGCATGTCGCCGCGCATAGACTTTTGTACATGTTGAACAGTTGCTTTGTAACACAGTTTATGTCCACCGAGTGTAAAGCAGATGAGGATTTGTATTAAGGGCTTTGTAGTTAACCTGAGGGAAAACGGTATTTCAAACGTAGGGACCAGCAGTATAAAATGTGCACCATGTATTCGGAATTGCAACTGGAGTGAAACTGTCTGATGTAAAAAAACACAACATGAAGTGAGCGTTATGCAACTTATGTGAAATAATAAAAGAACAGACAGTGTGCCACAAAAACTTCAGTATAATACTTCAGCTGCTGAGCTGTTCCATGATGCACCTTTGCACGCGTAAAAAGAATTCCATGGATTCGAAACATCTTTCAAAATGGTAAGGAGCTAAGAAAGTTATTTCTCCCATCTCCAACAATAATTTCGTAAAACTATCAAGATGTGCTTCGAATAGCATGCATGACAATCCTCTTACTCAGTCGATGCGTGATTTAAATGAGTGATGTTTTAAAAGCCGAACTACAATAAACTGGGCAGATTACTCAATTGTTTAATTTACTCCACGAGTGAAGATGAGGTAAAACCAAAATCAATGACATCCGTCCCACATGATTTTATAACTCACACACAGATGTTGTTCTAAGCTGTCCCACGGTAGATGAAAGTAATTAACTCAGTTGTCCCCGTTCTTTAGGTCCCAAGAATACCGGTCGCTCATTATTGTTTGGCTTAAACAAATCGTGAATGAAACATGTCGACGGGTTCGGCTTTGATCACACATGAAGTGACATCTATCGATCTATCTATCATATCTCAGTACCTTTATCCTGTAAACGCTGGACTGCATTAATCACCAGTACTCATTGGCAATCAAAGCCCGGTAATCTTGGCCGATTGAAATCAATCCCCTTGAGAGAACCAACCGGTTCATCTCTTTATGGTCTCCATCCGCAGAGTAGCGACTGCCAAAGGAATAAAATACAAAATAGCAGTGTTCTTCTGAAACATCAGTGTCCTGAGCTTCATTTATGTGAAATTTCTATCTTAGTCGGCTTACAGATATATTCTATTGAGTTAGCAAAACCATTTCTCCGCCAACTAATTTTCTGCCGAACGTCCGGATAGTAATTTCCCTCACATCCTCGGTTATACCAAATGCACGTTGCATCGCTTGCATTAAGTGGAGACTCCAATGCAACGAATATTTTAAGAGCCTGGCCTTGCCGAGGCAAGCAGTTACCCCTGAGGCTAAGCTTGTCATTCCCGAGAGTTTTTTGTGTGTCGCAAACTTGTTGAATAATTATTAACTTCAAACAAATGCTGCCTAAAATGGATTGCCAATACGTTGATGTTGTAAGAAGATCGGATGAGTTATAGAACGTCAATAAAATGTGAAACTAGTAGAGGACTGCTCAAAATTACTTAAAAAATGGTGTATATATAAAATGCTGTTAATATAACCCCAGTAAAACAAGTAATTTTCGTCCGATTTCATAACTGTACTGATATCTATAACGAATTTACTACGCTAACTGTTCCGATGTTCAAAACATATAAGAACACAACAGACAAACAAGTCATGATTATCCACAGCTCTTGCAAAAGGCATGCGGCTGATACTCAGTTTCAAAACGACACAAACTCGCCGAAATCACACTACTGAATATGCATACTTGATGACTTACAGCAAACAAGAAACAAGCCGCGTGCACATGGTGAATTTTTACCACTAAGTACACTATATTTTGTTATCATAACTTATGCACATATAATGCCACCTAGATGGTTAAGCTGAGCTGAGTTTCAGCACACTTCCAATTAGTGCACTTAACATCAACACTGATCTATGGACTCAACTGAGTTTGACGTAAACTAACTCGAAATTGCACTGATGCCTAAAAATGGATATTTAACAGTAGTGCAATAAACAGCCAGCAGCTGAAGATGGCTGGTGTCGTTCAGTCTCTGTAAATACAACTGGAAACCCTTGAAGGGTTATACATCGAAAATCACCTGCACATGAAAAACCAGTTTAAACGGAAATCCATTAGGCATATTTTGACCCAAAGTGTTGCATTCATTCAGCAGCAGTCATATGCTACTCCAACGAGCGGCAGTTTTTATGATCACCTCTAGTAGACAATGAGGTCTGAATAATGTTGTTGATTTACCAATTTAAAAAAATGAACAGATGGCATTTACAATTTTTTTTATCATATATTTTGATGTGAAGCTTAAAAACAAAGACACAGGCATAAAGTTTAAACTTTTTAACATACACAATTGTTTAAAATAGTCCAATTTTTGGGCGCAGTTGCCATTTCAATCGTTTTTTCATCAAATTTAACATCTGATTGTCTTTGAACAGTTCACTTGTGTTATTCGGATTGCGCGAAATGTCATGTTTTATTGTCGTATACTCTCGTCAACTATCACTGTAAGCATCCCAACAGCAAATAAAAGATCAGTGAACTGAAAGCATACATATCAGTTTAGATGGAGAATGTTACACGCAGTGAGCAAAAATCGGAAGCGAAATGTTTTATAAAGTAATTAGAACACATACTGTCAGATAGGGATAGTTAATTTTGTTTCATCAACTGCCTGTTTGAATAAACGTCTTAAACATAACAGACTGAAAGGTAACAAGCAGACAGCTCAGCCCATTCGAACACGTCGGTTAATTCGGAGGGAAGTAGATTGTATGTGTAGGCAAATGTTGTACACAAGACCGTACAAGTTAGCTTAAGTTCACTGAATTCAAGGTTCTTCCTGAGAAACCGGTGGTAATCAAACTACCATCACTAGCAATCAACATGGTGTGTGTCAATTTGCTTTGCACAAATCAATCACTCGTCTGTATCAAGATTGATCAATGGTCCATTAACTTGACACGAACAGCATAACAGCCGCTAACTGTCATCATGGCTATTTTTGACATATATGTCCTAGCTGAAAGCTGCCGAGTGTTTCAGTGTAATATTTTACCCTGTGTTTGCAAGTCGATGTACACAATTTCATTTCATTCCAAAACCATCTGTTTACATTCACTTCAAATCACAAAATTGAAAGCGAGATCCAAGTTCGAAACAGAAATATATTGTATTACTTTTGCTATAATTGTTCTAATATTTAACCTTCTAGAATTTTGTCTAAACGTCTGCAGTCAAGAATATAACTATTCGTTGAAAATTATATTCCGATTTACCGCTAAACAAAACATGTTTTAAGAAAACAACTACTAACATAACCAAACAACACGTTTATCGGTACTCGTTTCACTTCCAAATGAAAACACGGTTTTTTGTGAAAATAATTTTCAAGAGTTACACGCTTAATTTCAGCATGTGGGGGTAATGTGAACACTGCTGATCAAGGTGGGCTCATCGAAACACCCAACTATCCGTATGCATACCCGGCCCGAACAGAGTGTGTGTGGCATTTGATGGGACTCTCCAAAGGCAGCTCGCTCGCGCTGCATTTCGAAAAGTTTTTTCTCGAAGGAACAGAAAAGGGTAAGTCTGGTGGCTTCAACTATGAAGTAGGCTTTTTGATAGCCACTGAATTGTTAAACGTGTTATGTATTTAGTTACGAAGATAGGACGGCCGCTTATAGCATCTGATTGTGAAGAATGATTCTATTTTGGACATTCTATTCACGAACAAGATCTCAACATTTCAGCTGTTCTCTGCTGGCATTTCTTTGGCAGAGAGAGTAGCTGTCCACAATGATTGCATGTGTTCCTCTCTAGATTAGTTGGCTGAGCTCTGTATAGACAAATCTGACCTACATTCTCAAGCTAAGACAATAAAACCATTAACTCGTGCAATAAATTTCACGAGTAATTTGAGACTTTCTTTCAGTCATGCACAGGAGAAGATTGTTCATCTCCTTAAAAGTAGTCCGTTGGAAATTGTTCCATACATATGTAAATGACTACTCTAGAATTTCGTTTCTACATAACGTTGACCATGCTGCTATGATGATCCTCTTTGCACGAATTTCTAACCGGTAGATCGCCAGTGTACTGTATAACGACATATGATTGACGTCGAACATGTTCATCCATGTTCAGTGTTTATATCAGCTGATTAGTTCTACAAACCTATCCTGATTTACCATTCTGGCTACGTGTCATAAGTAAAACTGTTACGCGGAGAGAATCAATAAAGGATCACAAGAATTAGGGTTTGTCGTAGTTGTTTTGTCCGTGCTGTCTCTTTTATTTTGTCTTCAATTGTTCGACTGTTATCAATACTGTAAACCACAATGAAATGCCACGCCTCCGAAAGCGTTAAATCTAATTATATTTCTGATACGGTCATCTCCTTATAACAGATTGTTCACGCGCAGTGGTACGGATTTATGAGGATGGCATCAGCACACCGTTGTCGGAATATTGTGGAAACCTGACCAGTTTGCAACCTCTGATTGTTTCAAGGACGGCCGTCACTATCCAGTAAGCTAACCTAGGAAATACTCGACTGATCTTTAGTTTAGTTCCAATCAAACTGTTCAGTTATGCCGTGTTTTATTTTGAACAAACTGGACACCCAAAGGGACCACAAGCCTCTATGCTTAATGCCATCTTTCGCAACGTTTTAAGCACCATTTTACTAACAATGTGGTAATTTTGATGACTGACTTTTGTCACATGAAATCAAAATGTTGAAAAGAAGTTATTTATTCCATAGAACAGAAACACAACAAATAGTTGCCTCAAAAAATTTGCCATTAATTCAAAACAGATATATAGGTTCGACGAATTTAGGATAATATTTAGACATCGAAAAGAGGTCTAGCAGAACAACACTGGGCCATGTGAGGCGTTACAAAAATCCAAACATCCATAATCTAGCCACTGAAACAACAAATTGGCAATGTTAACGGTGACGGTTCGACGCACCATTACGTCACAGATTTATGGATAGGAGATTGGTTGGACATGCCAACCACTTGGGTGACCTTTGGCCACGGCGGCTGTACCCGTGATCAGCATCCATTACCTGACCAAAGTGTTGTTGACCAAAACATCGAAGACTAAGAAGGTCTACGCAGTGTTCACTATCGACTAGATGTGTGACTACTGGGCTGTTGATGAGTTTAATAGAACCACACCCTGACCAGATTAAATGGAGTTCTTAGATCCATTCAGATAAAAACGTTACCGTGCAACCTACATACTCTGCTGTAAAGTAGTAGGATAAGTTGGACGCATTTATTGGTTAGTTGAGGGTTGGTGGTCTGTTTTTCGTGCTCAGTGTCAGTACACAGATGTGGTAAACCAGCTCCGTCGCGTTGCCACCGGAACTATGCAGATTAAGCGGACGGTCTGAGTGTTTCCGCTAAAGTATAATTCATAGACGGATGAATAGAGCTTTTTTTCTCTATCTTGATGTTTGGACCCTGTGGATAAGTTAATGCCATGCAGCTGTACGGACAAAAACAATTAACGGTAGTTGTTGGCCTCCAGTCTAGTTTGTTTCCATAACAGACAAGTACATTATTTTGGATTTACAAGAGTTTCGAATTATACCGGCTGACATACACAGCAAATATAATGCTAATGAAGCTAAGATGCACTACCATTGCTTTTAAATTACTTCATTTGTAAAATGGTAGACTAGATTGGTCTTTCCATGAAGTTATTTTTGTTTATTTAAACCTTGACAACAGGTTTGTGACCACAGAAAACCCTAGTGGAGCAAATGGATTTCGATTAATCTGGACAGAACTTTTGGTCCTTGGGTTGGACGGTAAGTTTAAGTGCTTTTCAGTATTTCGTTTTCAACAATTAATTGTCATTTCTGAAATAACTTCCGTCTAGCTTGAGTGGCAGTAAGTAATTGTACCCTAGAAGTTAACGGATGTCTCGTGCAGCGACGATGTTGCAACAGAAGAATATAACGTTCGCAGAGGAGTTTCCTCATATTGGTCATTTTGGTTTATAATCCAATTATCTGCCACAAATTGTTTCTATTGTAACAACTCACACACTTGATTGTCCTCTCGTTCACCTTCCATGTGCTTCTATTTGGCGTCGTATTCTTCAGGCCGTAGCCCTGATTTAATGTTTCTTCTCATCAAGCAAACCTACATAGTTTTAGCTCATGGAATTTAGGGTCATTGGCCAATCCGCCCTACAGAATATCAGTAATTCCACTACCTGTAAAAGGACTGGATTGAAAAAAGGCATTGATACGAAGTCAACCGGCGATTCGCAGACAGTTATGGCCAATCGGTGTCGACAATGCGAGTAGAGTAGAATGTCAGCGCGGCGATCAACCAGGATGGCACGCTGCCTCAGCATCGACTTTTATCATAACGAGCATCGGAGTAATACAAGTTGTTTAAGTGGGTCACGCGTTAAAACAAACGAGCTACAGTCGGAGTCGAGCCGACCAGTGGGAAAGACAGAGCGTCAGCACCAATTGTAATTTTTCGTTTCACTAATGCGGCTTGTCTACGAAGTAACCAATAGACGCTCACTAAACTGTTATTTGTTTTGTGCCACGAAGACTGACCTTTGTTTTCGTTCCGGAAAGTGGCGATTTTTAACTCTACCTTCAGTTTGAAATGTATGAACAGTTAGATAGAGCCGGATGAGAATCTATACTGTTAATTTGGTCCTTTTCCCTGAAACTTCCAACTGGAAACTCTGTATTGCCAACTGATTTCAAGAATCCATCAAGTAGTCTGAAGACAGAATATAATCAGTCGATGTTCCCAGTGAGTGTTCGATGTCCCTGTGATTTTACCTTGCGGTAACGTTTGGCAAAAATATTCTCTGTACACTCATTTCAGTTCTGACAGTCAGTGTGGAGATCTCCGTTATACTATGGAGAGTAAGGTCATTGCTGATATTTTCTGGACAGTAAGCTAATTGACCTGAATTCGAGGTTGTCGATTCGGGATAAGTGAAGTTCTTCAAGATCTCAGAAATTTCCCACAAGTAGGGAAGTTACGAGTGCAACTGACATCTTGGCGTGTGTAATTTTACCTCTCCAAGAAAAGGGTCATTCTAACACCTTCGCAGATGAAGGCAAAACTGTAAACTGTTCTCCGTAAATAATAATCACAGTGTTAGCAAAGCAGCATCTTCTTGCGGTGGCACTTTTCCGATCAAGGTTTTCAGTATATCGGACTCTCTTCGCAGTCACTTAATGCTGACCAGATGAGTATCAAATTTTGTACTAAAGTACAATTCAGCGTTTGTCACCGTTGATACAGTTGCATGGAAAACCACCGAGGCTGACCATACATAGTCTGACGACCCGTTGGTGGCTGGGAAGGATTTCGTGGAAGTGGTATTGTGTTGAACAATACTTCTCACCTTTTCGTGAAAGAGTGTTATTGGCGAATGGGCACGAACCGAGCTCCAGCCTTGGTAAACAAGGCATAAAGATCTTCTTGCTGAATGTCGAATAATAAAGGCCAAACACCATGAATCAATTTTCACTGGCGGCATTTTCTTTAAAGCTACAGAGCAAAGAATACTTAGCTTTCTAGGATTGAATTTGGGTTTGGAATCCGAATAGAATGAACTATATGATACACGTAACAGGTTAAAAACCACACAGATGAATGTATTTTAGTAGCTTTCACTGAGAAGGTTCGTCAACAACTATTGCGGTTGCTGAGGCCTTCTTTGTCCTAGTAACGTCTAACTCCGTTAGTGTCGAGCACATTTGAAGCAGTTGTAGCTTGTACTGAACGCTGACACACAAACCCAAAATACAACCAACACTTTTCTGTTACATGTTGCTTAGATGCATAGTAATTGTGGATAGAGACTTTTCAATACAAAGATTCCGTCGTAATCTTTGTTTTCAGTCCCTTATTTTCCCAGTTCCCCCGGAATTCTTTATTCTTTGTTAAAGTCTACTTATCTAATGTGTAGGAAAACGAATAATGTGTTCGTAATGTCCATGAACAAACCACAGCCAATAAGAACAGTTGATTGTACACACAAGATCCCGGTTTTAGCTAGGCGGTGTTTCGATTCGATGCCTGAAAACGTAAATGGTATTCATACGTTGTGCGTGTCTGGACATTGAGTGTGTAAAAATATCACAATAAATCTCTGATTCTGGAAACTAGGACCATAACACTTGTCATAATATAAGATGTCGAGATATCAGAGAAAATGGGAAAATTGAGTGAGTTCAACATACTCGAAAAGAGTAGTTGAAATGCAGTCGAATGTTAAGAACGAAGAACAAATTTTACTAGAAACATAAGATGATTGGCAATCACCTGGTTCCACGTATATGGGACCATATTCAGTGAATGGTATTGATCCAAGAAAATACATCGTTTCGTCCACTAGTGTTAAGCAATACATAGCATGTTGGGTTTCTGAAATCTCTAACCAGTCACAAGCACATAATGTTTGTTCAAGATTAACGCATTAACGGTTTCACATATGAGCACTATTATCACCATGTCCAACTAAAGATAGGTCCAACAATCATACTATAACATTAGTATATCTGTTTCAGTAGCTTCAACGGAAACCGAGAATGTCAACTCAGTTGACGATCAACTATATAACGTTCTCCAATAGAAGGATATCTGTCACTTAGTTTGCAAACTTGAAATCTGTAAGATTTCTGTGTGGCACAGTTCACACTTTATAGGCGGTGAAAGATATACAATATTACGCGACAGAGTATAGTGTCCTGAAGTAAATGTCTGTGTGAGTCCTGCTAAAACGAGAAAAATGGAAATATTTTTCGTTTATATTGTTTTTGTCATTTCATCAGCATTGATGACCTGTTTCTTCTTATGTAGTATTTACATCGTTTAGTTCATAAATGTTGGAGCAGTAGTTGAACTTTTACTATTTCCGTACCATCGTCCACTAAGTCTATCAAGTCTGGAAACAAAATCCATCCACACTTTCTGATAATGCTACCTTCGCGAAAGTGGTTCCACCTTTTCCTCTCGAATTTCTAATAGACTTATTTGTCCGATTCATCGTTGACAACCGATGGCATACTCGATATTGACCACTTGTTGGTTTTTGTCTGTCCAGTTATTATTTTCGTCAATCAGTCAGTTTCATTCATTAACTACCAAACGTTATTCCACAGCTTGTTTCGTTAAACAAGACTGTATGTTAGACTTGTTTCCATGAGTCTTTTTACTATTCCCTTCGAAGATTGCACACCTTTCATGCTCATATCGCTCCAAGAAAGCACCTGCTTGTTGTGACCACCATTCCCACTACTCCTCTGAAGTCCTACCATACTTGATTATCTTGAATTTCACAGTTATATCATACAAGGTACAAGTGATGTAGACACATTTGTAAGATGCCGAACAAGAAATTTGTACTGCTTTCAATCCGGTCCCTTCCGTCCATTCGTCCTCTTGCGGTGAATCACGGACATTATGAATCATGTGCGTGATTCTGAAATTAAAGTTCTAAAACCTTCACGACAACCTAAAAACTGTTGTGAAAACCAGCATTTTCTTCCACGAGTGTTACTCGCCCTTGGACTTCTGATAAGGAGAAGTAGCTTCAGATATTAGCTCTTCTGATAGCCATTTTGGGCATCTCTGAACTATCACTGAAACCATAACGTCTGTTGTAATGTTTTGTTCCGTACACAGGTATATAGTTACCAAACACCATAAACTTTACAAACATACGGTTAGTAAAACATGAGAAAGTAATCGTGAAATGGAATTTGTACTAGACGTTTAAGATAGAAAAAGAGAAGTCGGAAGACTGTTTTGGTTTAAAAGGGTGGGTAGTGAAAACATAGCAAATCAGAAAATCAGAAAACAAGCGGAACACAAGTACCACTGTTGTACGTTAACCATATAGAAATTGCATCATAACATATGGCAGTCACCAACTACCTAGCAAAAACAGTGACAGATCGATATTCTCTACGCTACACTGCAAGGATTCTGGCAATCAACTTGTCTTATGATTCGGTCTGCTGTCCTGAATAAGGGCGTCCAGACTACAATTGAACTCAACTGTTGTTGACAAGTTAACAGTGGCCTTCATTAGGTTATTTCATATTAAACACGCTCGGACGCTAAAAGAGTGAACTTTACATGTTAGACGCCTACCTTGATGACACACCTACCCCTATGATGCTTATGTTAGCTAGGTACGTGTATACTGCGTAACGGTTGTTGAGGATAATGGAAGATTCCATACACCAAAATCATGTGATCACTGATATGACGACAGCTTATTCCGTAATACTCCCATTTTCCCCACCTTTCTGTATGTGTTCGAAAAAGTAGTCATAACGCGTATTTTAGCTTTACGTTATACCTACTCACTAACGATTGATTTTTCATAAACAAGATTAACAAAATGAGAAACTTAGCCCAAAAGTAAAGCTTACTCGTGAATTCAACGTGAAAACTAAACAATCTGAGTATCTCAAATTGAACATCACCCACAATTGATCGCAGCTGTCGCATTCCCATAGACTTTCCACTCGGCCCATTTCGAATACGACAGCTGCGATCAATTGTGGGTGATGTTCAATTTGAAATAAACCAAATCCCCTACTACTTATTAGTAATCTGAGTATCGTTTACTGATAAGTTTCTCTCTGTTATCAAGAGGAAGTCAAAGGTCATATATACTCACATTTTTCTATGTCTACCTCACAGGATCGTGTATTGGATTTAGTTGCAAACATACTAAACATTGTATAGCACGTGGACTGTTGTGTGATGGATTACCTCATTGTGGAGTTTACGAAGAAGCGGGGAAATTGATTACTGATACATCTGATGAAGGAAACAGTTGTAAGTTTAAGTTGTTCGACCAGTAAATTACGTTTATTGCAACTATTAACTTTCTATGCTTTTAATACTCAGAAAAATTTTATTACATAATCTGTTTTTTAAAGCACACAAATGTTTCGCAGGTTTGCAATTTCACTGTGATCACTGAACGCAGCTTATACAATGTATTAGAACATTCGTCTTCTTCATAAGTATGTCTGGAGTGTTTCACTTTTTCAGTTGTATTAACCAACAGTTGAGGTATGGCGAACAACAACGAGTTGCTTAGTGAAAATAAGGTTAAAGCGCTTGATTTTTCTGTGAAGTTTGATTTCAGTTTGATAAATTTTAAAATTCGGAGTAGGTTTTCTAAACTGTTAAAACTCGTGGTCAAATCGATTTCTCAGTTAAACCCCGCCGGTCAAGAAACTAAATTACCATAAAGGTTAATTGAAACAAATACCAAAGAATGCTAATGTAATCAATCAGTAAGGAAATCAGAATGGATGGAAGGCCGACAGTTGAATTGAAAGATATAAAACATCCTTCCCCAGTGACAAACTTGAATAGCAAAATCAGGAGACCAGTTTTGCAAGACGATATTACCACTGGATTTAAACAACTAGACGGGATTACGATGGATAAACCTGGAGGACCAATTTTGGCTGAATTATTTATGTCTGTGATTGAGATCCGCCTTGCGAATAAACTGCATGACATCCCGATTCATCGTCGATATGTTGATGACATAATAGTATTCCTACAGGACAAAGCGACAATAGAAAAGCTATTGGATTTACTGAACTCTCCGCACCAAACTTCAGCGTTATCTTCTGAGTTGGAAGGGGAAGACACTCACGTCTTTCTGGATATCAGCATCAAGCGACGGAAGGATGGTACAGTTTATCGATCAGTACATTGTAAGTCCACCTTGGGGAGGACAATATTTGAATTTCAGCAGTTCTTCACCCATGCAACACAAACGCTAGCTGGTTCGTTGTCTATTTTCCAGAGCGCGAACTATTTGTACGGATGATACACTAGATACGGAGTTGACACTTATTCGCGAGATCCTGGTCTTTAACGGTTACCCACTAGGTTTTATTGACTCTCACAGCAAAGCGAGAGTAATAAATCCATAAGAAATGTTCGTTCCGAAGAAACCGGTGTATATGCACTTATTCTACAAAGCAGATAGCAATACGTCGTTTTTAACGTGACGACTGACACAGGTTATCCAACGGACGTACAATGCAGCTACACTGCGTTTACTCAGTCCCGCCAAGTCACACACTTCCTCATGTTAAGACGTGGATGCCAGAGCTGTCCACTTCATATCGTATCTACCAGTTCACCTGCAGCTGCACTGACGTTTACATTTGCGAAAGTGATCGATCTCTGCGCCTTAGAATGAAGGAACACGTGCCCAAGTATATGGAAGTTTTGATGTGTGATGTGACCCGATGCAACCCTACCAGACAACGCAAGCTGGCTTCTTCGATCGCCAGGCACCTGCTAGGGACCGGTCATTTGATCGATCCGACAAACGATTTCCGGGTTGATACGTCGTCACAAGCTTGTCATCCATAAATCAGTCAAGGCGCTGTTTGTCGTGCGTAACGAGCCCGTCCTCTGTGTGTAAAAGCTGTTGACCTTGAATCTTCCTCTGCTTTGGTTTTGACCACTGACACTGATTTGATGTATGAACCTAATTCGCTCAAATATTTTTGATGTTAAGTGTAACAACTGACGAGTTCATACGAAGTGGTACTACAATCCTGCAAAACCGGTCTTCTGATTTCGGTATTTGAATTGAACGAGTTCAGGCGTATAGTAAATCACTTGTCCGATATACAGTTTCATGGATTCATATGTTTGTACGAGCAGTTGAAATATCTGGGCTTATGAGGTCACGGCGGTGTGTCGGAGAAAAAGGTTAGTGAGAGGTTTGTAAATATAAATAAAACATAATGAAGCTGAAAAGTTGAGCTTCAACTAGACATTAAAATATAGTGGTGTCATTATCGGATATCTAAAGATGCAGGCAGCCTTCACGCAGATATATGCCAACAATGTCCACCAGAATTATGAGGATATATAAGAAACGTATATTTCGGTTTATCACTCACGCTTGGATCAATGTAGTAAATGTATGAAGCTCTTAGTTGATTCAAACGTGGCCATATAATTGGAGAGTTTAGTAGCCTAGCCTATTCCTTAAGCTAGTAGTAGTGTGCACACTATCAAAATTTAACTTGTGGTTAGCTGGTAAATGCTTATTATTGGATGAAATGCATAACGTTTTGTTCGGAATGGATGTATTTCCATTGCTACCTGAAGTGTTTTCAGGGTTGAATTAGTTTCTTACCTTTGTAGGTAGGAATTTTAGCTGCTTTCTCTGACCCCTCTACTAATCCCATTCTGGACACTGCTGGTAATTTTTGAGCCTCGTTTACGTTGATCTTCTAATATTAACTTTTTAATTAGCAAACACGACTCAGGTGTGTGTAGGAACAGAAAGAAGTAAATTTTAGATAGTATGTACTGGCCAAAGTGGGTCTCATATGTTTGGGCTAAACTGCTCAGTTCCGGTAGTCCAGTTTCTACCCACACAAAACTGGGTGACAATCAATTTGCGACCGCCTAGGCTATGTAGAAGATAGGATATTTCGTCTTTCATGCCGGTCTGCAGAGTCCCGTCTGAAAGGCACTGGTGTAGATCGACGCTTCTGTGATCAGCAGTGACTGCTACGTGTCCTGTTTATACCTCTTGCTCACTGATGACAAATAGCTTATCGAAAGACGTAGTTTTATTTACATCTGCCAGTATATTAGTCAAATTTGTTAGTGTAAGATACAAAACGTTACCGCGTATTTAACATTTGCGTATTAATTAGAGGATCTTGCAAGTGCATCTAAATGAGGTGCGTCGATAGATGGGTATAATGACTCCATGTCTAGTGTTATTGTGTTCTAAAATACATGTCTGCTTTATCCCAAGTTGGTATGTATAAATGTTCCACTTTAACAAAGTATGGCCCAAATTTATAGGATGAATATAACAGCTCTGGTCGTCTTGCCCAGTTTACATCGCTTTTGTACACTATCGTTGATGAACAGTTTATGTACATTTTGTTTTGTTCTACTAATAACGTATAATTCTCTACAATTATCACTGAGTAACGGGTCATTCCTTCCTCTCAAGAGAGGATTGACCGCCGATAGAAGATACACTACACCAAACAGTAATAAAAATGTTTCTGAAGCTTAGTTTGGTGTGCGATAAACAAACAGCTCTGATGACGCTCTGATAATTTTGTTCAACCTTTGCTTTGCTGTTGTGTCAGGAATATAAAATATTGGTTGTTTTTTGTGATGCTGCTAACAGTGATGATGACTCTCTGAGTGAGCAGATCGATAACTTTTGATAGCAATTCAATACTTCATTCCAATGCATATAGTCACGATGAATTCGATTGGTGAAATGTTCTCGCAGAGAACTAACCCTTGTCTTTTAAGAACTCATCTTATTTGGTAGTTTGATATTTCTCTTTTAACGTCTTCTTTGGGTGAACACTGAGTGTTGATTTAAGGAGAAGTAAACAATTAAGTCAACTGGATATGTAGTGCTCTTTCACGAAACGTACTTAATTAACAGCAGCAATGAAGCGGAGTCACTATTACAATGTGGTGGGTCTGTATGTGTTAGCTTATCAAGCGATTACCATGGTCCAACGAGACGCCCTGGACTGGTTTCCGCTGGTGATACTGTGGTGGATTATCAGGCCGGAGGTGCGAGTATTCCGACACTCGGCGGAATATCTCAACGCGGAAGTGAGGTACGTTCAAAAGCCCATGGCAAGTGGATCGGGGACGGTGTGGGCAACCGGATAAGTGATCGCTTCACAGAATCGGACTAACGGACCAAAAATGGCAGGTGGAAAACCCCCTGATAGAAGGCGCCGATCACACACATAAACCGGGCAGAAATGCACACGACGTGTGAGCGGAAACCGCGGGGTGGTGTGGACTGGATTTCTGACTCAAACGCGAGCTCACACGTAGCTTGGTAACTAGCGCGCTAGACAATAAAGAGTGTACTTTATTGGACGCATTTTAGCAACAATACACTGTAGATTGTGGCTAATTTACCTTGTTCTCCGGCTGTAATAAGACTTGGGTTACGCGTAACCTACACGGACCGGTGTGCACCACGCAGAAAAGCTGAACTGCACCGTTAATGTGGTTATTATTCGTTTGATTTACTTCACTAAAGAAAATGCGTATTTCATGAACTATGATGAAACTTTTGAAGTGTCCATGGTACACCACAACGAATCAACCCAAAAAGTCACCGCATTTAAATTACCCAAAGCAGTCTCGGTAGCTCGGTTTCACATGAGATGATGTGTTTGTTGGCAAAACACCAGTTTATTTTGACTGGAACCGTCATACACATCGTTGCACAAAAACCACTACATCTCCATTTATATCGCAACCACTTTGATCTCACTCCAGTCAGTCGCCGTCAAGAAATCTGTTTATGCTTTGTTACAAGTGGACTTGTGTTCACCTCCACAAGGTCGGTGGTTCTGACTTTTCAAAATGCTGACGGAATGGTTTGCTTACCATCGAGTCTGTCGTTGATCAGGCTCACTACAGTGTCCTCCGTCACGATACATAATCCCATTTAGCGAAATAGCGTTATGTGAGAAGTACAGAACAGCCAATGTAGATTCGCCCCAACTTAGTGCATTCGTGAGCAGATATCATTCTCATCCGACTTTCACTTACGTAAAGCGATATTCAGTGGGGTCTATTCAAGCTGTTGATTAAGTTAAACAACGAAGTTCATTTCTGATGCTCTGCTGGAGGTAAATGAGACCATCTTCTATTGCCCTAGGCATGTTATATCCATAATGTAAGGCAATATTTTGAACTTCCTCTTCATCCAAAAAGTCGGATATCCGATTAGTTCTTTCTCGCGTGCTTCGAAAACACCCACATATCTGGTGTTTCCAATCACTCTGTTTTATTAACACCAAGTAAACCTGATGCATCGATATTTACGTGGTCGTCATAACTACCGGTTTTTACTCAAATAAATAACGTTTAGCTTGTCCGTCAAATTCACATATTTTCAAACCGAGTGACCCTACATGGTTTGATTGTAAACATCTATGAATTTCTAGGATGACTGCACTATAAGTCGAAAAATCTCTAAATTGTCTTCATGTGAAATTAGTAGGGCCACAACTAAGGGTCGCCGATTGATAACCGAATGGTCAGCTTGTCAATATCCAAATTAAGTTTGGTAGAATAGCTGCTGCTCACTATTTGCACTCTGGTCTTTATCTCTAAAAGAGTCTGGGGGCAAAATGTAAACTAATTGACAGTGTACTTTTTTGGTTACCTAGTGCTTACTTGTCGCTCTTGTGGTCTTAGCTGCGGAACAATTCCAGTCACTTTTTTCAGGCATCATTCTAATTCGTCTTACTCACTACTGCAGCTCACAGATTCCAGAAATTTGATTGCAACGTGAACAAACATACGATACAATAATACTCCTGATAAACTCTACATACTGCTGATTGCTGTGGTTAGGTTGTAGTGGGAGAAAAGCTAATTTTAACACGGCATGTTACACACAGAACTTAAACATTTCCTTACAGATGTGCTCGGTATAGTGAGATGGTCCCTGTGAAGAAGAGTTGCTGTGAAGATCGATATTGTATGCGATCGAAAATGTCGTAGTTACACTTTAAACACAACATAGTGTTGATCGTCTTGTTTTTATTCAGTAGCCATCTTCAGTAGAAAGCACCAGAATTCAGTCTAATTTCTATCAGAGTTCGTCAGTAGTTTGTAGTTCTACTACAACCTTGGTTCGAATTAAGATTATGTCCTCAGTGGACAACTCACTTTTATCTCAGACTTATCAATTTCAATTCGGGCAGAAGCAATTTATCATATATTTCTGAAGTGAGCAAAATTGTCTGTAACGACCCCATTAGCTTTAGGTGGACAAAAATTGGTTGGCATGGCTGGAACATTTTCCGCGTTGTAGGTGACACCATACAAGAAAGTAATAAACCATGATTTCACACTTGCTGGAGCTAGTCGGCTAAATATATTTTAGCAGCGTTGGCATGCTACGCGCCTATGGGGTAGCCGTAGTGATCAGCCGCGCACGCTAGCATATTAGATACGATCGGATTATCATATTATTATTATTACTATTATATTATGCAAACGAAAGTTGAGGTCATTTGTGGGTCAAATTTAAGTTATAGCAACTAACAATCATCGAAAGTTAACACTTATTGGTGGTTGTCCAAAGCCTCGGAGAGGGGAACCATGACAGGCGAGCGTCCGTACTCTCTGACAGATTTTTTTAGCAAAACTGAAATGAACTTGGCACTTGGCACACAGTGGTATGAAGGGATCATGCGGAACGATTGAATTACTTCTGAGCTACGTGTTTGGCCTGAAATAAATTTCCAACCACCAAAGAAGCGGCAGGTCGGTTGTACATTACTGGAGATAAATCTAACTATTTCATAGGAAGGTAACCATTAAATAATCGATGATGACAAACAAGAATGGAATGTTTTGATGTAACGACAATTTTAGTTCATATGTTGCATTTTCAATCCTCTTTCAAAAATTTTAATTTCCTTAACAGAATCCTTCCTTCTGTCATCTCCATGTTTCTTCTAAATTTTTCGTTTTGTAATCTAACAGATAAAGTGAAACCACTTACAATTTAAGATAATTGACGACGGTTGGGTAACCTGATAATTGCCTACTAAGCGTTCGAGCGTCCAGATGTCATAATTCGTTCATGCCTATTATAAAGCCAAAAGCACATTAGCAAACACGACTGTCGTGGAAAAATCTGATCGCGGTTCATTTCACAGCCCTTGTAAACGTAGGTGCTACGTGTACGTACTAGCAGTAGCAAAGTTGCAGTCCGGTAATTAGTCTTGGAGAAGGTTGCTGAAGCGTATATCTGAATGCAAATGTTGTAACCAGTTGTGAACTACGGTTAACTTGCAATTTGCTGTTTTGCCTGATTTTAAAAATGAATTTATCTATGCAACCTTGAATGATTGGTGGACAGGGTGGCAGCGGTCCTCACCGTGCACGTAGCCAACCATTGCTATCAAAGTAAGTCTTATTGCCACCTCTTAAACCCGTTAAACCAGGGAGAATAAAGTCAATTGAGGTTACAATGAAGATTAACTAAGTATCGTTCACGTGACTGCTGATGAATATCGGCCATTTGTCCCGTTAGTACTACCAATTCGCTCCTGCTTCTGACGTCTATTCGTCCATCTGACAGAATTCAATTCCTCGGAGTTCTTTAAACCCACTCATAATCATCGTAACAATTGGCGGTTCGCTGTATTATGGAGGAACGTTGCTAAGACGATAATTCATTTTACAAACTTTGGTGGGTAACATAATTATCCTCACACTTGATGGCGATTCAGTTCACAAAAGAACTGTCGCTTGATAACTAGTAAGGAGTGGATTCCTCCTATTTGATCACATCATCAACTGTTGCGGCCCAATGGAGTTACCGGTGCAAGTTCCATCCCAGCTGAGAAATTGCTGATTCATTTGAAATTGGGTGAACGAATGGAAGTTAAAAGCGGAGACGAATGAAACGTGGTGACTATATGAAAGACCGCTATTGTTCAGAGTTCACATGAACCTAGATCTACCGAGACAACCATAGTAGCAGTCACGTGTATTCATGCTGGACTAATAATTACCCAACCGGTAGATGTTTGTAACTTGGCAGCAGGCTAGCTTGAAAGCACCCCGGTGTATGTAATTTATTTGGTTGTCCGATTCTCGCAAAGTGATAGCTGGAAACCACTCTGCCCAGTCTCTCGTCCCAGCGTTTGTCAGGAAATTGGATATCCTCACGAGACATCATTCAGAAAGGAAAGATGCAAATAAATGAACCAAAGCCTGAATAATCGAAAGTAGACGGAATTTTAGCGTTTTGAATCAATTTAAGTTTAATACCAACAACACACCACCGCAGCTTTTGCATTAATATGACTGTTTTACAACGCGCTAGCCAGAAGGCTCTTCTGAATACTGAGTTAATGACAAAGTATGAGTGAGTTGCGATTTGGAAAGAAAGCAAGTTTGTGTTGCGAAACGCCTAACACTTTATTCCCTACCCTACATTCCAATTATTACGGAACGGTGTGATATTCCCAGATGACTCCGTGTTTACTACTTGCTAACTGTCGATACATTCTCAGTAGAGACCTAACCAACTGCGTACAAAAAATGATAAAGATCTCATCAAAATCACCTTAGTGGTTTTCTGTTTAAAGTGAAATCGACCTTGACCCAGCAACCAATTTGAATTGAATGCGTTTCTGTGTAGGACAAGCATGAACGTGTAAGTCATAAAACTGGTTGGGTAAACTTTTAGTCTTTTCAGCAAGATCGCATTATTTTAAATCCCATGTTCATATCATACAAGAAAGCACAATGAAATTTTTCTTATAACGTTCACAAGTGGTTGAAATTAATTGACATGTTACACTCCTTAGTACAAGTTCAGTAACGTGGTCCCATTTCTTACGTGTCTTTCCTTCGCCTATTAGTTTTCAACTATGACAACTCTTTCTCGCTATCTTAAAACTTACAGTTGAATAAAAGCTGAAATTTATTTTGATTAATTACAAGATCTTATTGGATTAGCTTCAAACAAATTTTGTGAAGTTAAAAACAATACTCTTTGGAAGGATTATACGCTGTGTTCTCTATTCTTTACCATAAAGCCGATAAACATTTCGGTAGATGTCACTCGCAAAGTAAGTTTTGGCCTATTCCGATGTTGACAGTGACAGACCCATTGAAATTTTCATAAGTTTAGCGGTCTGTAAGTAACATTACTAGAGTAATGGAAAATTCTTTACCGATCAACGACCAAGGCAATTGCCATTAGACTGTACAACCCCTGTCTGTGTGCCCAAAAACAGTTTGTGTAAGCCCTACATCTCCCTTGGCCAACTATTCCACAGTCACTTGAAACCCAAGCAGGCGTGAACAGCTTGACACCGCCGAATGCATGTCTCACGACAGGCATGAGTGATAACGCCACACATTCACCAACACTCCCACCCCACTTTCAGTAGACTGTGATCCGCCCCATGTCTATGATTCTAATGTCCTATTTGGTTTGCTCTAATTTTTCATGTATAAAACCCATGTTCCCTATGTAGTTGTAAAAGCCCGGTGAGAATTATTGAAAGCATCTGTTCGCACAACCGGCTTCTTATGATCAGGATTAGTCCATCCTTTTTATAGACTAGAATTATGGGTTTTTGGTTACCTCATTTCGTATTTTTCTGCCTTTCTAAATAGGCTTTAAGACTGTAACCTACAACATTCTTCATATTTCCATCGGAGTCATCATCACCTTCGTTCTTCTGTTTGGATTAATTGTACTTGTCTACGTTCGTGAGCGCAGTCGGCACAAAACCATGCTTGCAGATCCACTGGCAGAACTAACTGGCTCGAAACACTCTTTAGCTGCCTCTCAATCAGGGGCTAAATCACACGGCCACTGTCCAAAACATTCTAAAAACAACCTGAATACCCACTCTTATATGCATTCCCATCGGAACTCTAGAACACACTTGCATGTAGACGGTGAGTTGATTGGTGGTATTAGCCCGACCGGGACCATGAGTAGCATGCATTCAAAAAGGCACCATCAGCAGCAACATCACGTGCATCATGATAAACGAAATGTATCAACATTGACGCGATCCAGCCATTCACATCTTGGGCATGAATGCACCAACAGGAGACAGCTTGTCCACAATCAAGACTCAACTAGAACACATCACTTACAATGCAATTCTAGCAATTTGCAACGGAGAATACCAAGAAAGATATCCGCTCACATGTCCACTATCAGTCGTGGCGATGGGACCATAACAGATTCAGTGAGCAACGCTGGTGGGAGCACTGGAATGTGTGGGATGAGTCTTTCTGCCGATTCAGAAGGAGGACTACTCACAAGGGAACGGATGCAAAAGATTTCGATTGTGTAGAAACTCTCCTTATGTAGATTTTAAAAACTATAACACAGACCGGCTTACTCAAGGCAGCTGAATTCAAATCGTTGTAACACAGTTTAAATGAACTCCAACCCAGGTCATTCCTGTAGCCACTCTCATATGAGTGGTCCTTTCTGACTCTGAACCTATTGTATCTGCTAACCCAAATTACGTTTTGTAAATACTCTCAATAAACTAGAAATACTTGTTTTTTTGTAATCTGTAAATTATTTCAGTTCAATTGTGTGTACTGATAAGAGTAACAGTAACTTCTACTGGATGTCCAGTCAAGTGTTTCGCATGTTTCTGAAGGAAGTAGAAAAGAATAAATGCAGGATTCGGTGTTTGTTCATTCTATTGGTTTCCTTTACTGAATGACAGTAGGCGGTTATTATTTTGTCAAATTGCCGGCTTCTCATTTGTGGAGTGAGTAACGTTTTCATAATTGCTAGAGAACATCCATGGGATTTCGCCATTTTGCTTGCACATAAACACAATACCTCCTAACGAAGCGGACTTTGTGGGATATAACTAACACGGGCTACGTCGTTACTCATACTCTTTAGACTAAACATATATTCATCTCGCTGAAAGCGTAGCGGTGATCTACAATATAATTATTGCAAAAAATGTGCTCACCCATGTTGACTGCTTACGGAAATTTCCTTCAATTAATGCAGTCCGTTCTACGGTGAAGCGTTATCAGTGACGTAGTGAGCAAACGAACCAGGTCACAGTTTTTGCAGTTGGTGAATGCTAATCTCCGTGCCAATTTTTCTGTAGTCTAACGTCCAAATACGAAGGCTGTGGGATGGCTCAGTCATCTTTTGCATTCTCAGTAAGCAAAAAATGTGCGAAATAGCGGGGTTTTAAGCCAAACAAAATGACATCGTACCACTGTTTATTTTACAGATCCTGAAATGGTGCTGTTTATCAGAATGAACACAATACCACTGTTAGCAAATTCTATGCATAAAAGGAATGTGCTGTCACGATCGGTAAATACTCTCCTGGTTGGCCTTATCAGGTGGTGCTTTTCAATATATATGTATATATATATATATATATTTGTTTGACAACGGATCCTGGTGTATATTTGAAACATCACAATAAATCGTTCACTACCCAGTGTTTGCCCCTTTTTAATACTTCATACATATATATATCACACTTTATGAACTGAGTACTAGCCTACCTGGTTCCGCATCAGCGCCATCGGTTAAGTTAACCGCTTCAAAATACTCCCACTTATCCTCATACTAAAGTTTTCTTCAGCGTGTGCCTGCGCGTTCAACCGTTTCCGCGGTTAAACACTAACTGGTGTATTCAGTGAGCTGTACACTGTTTAGGAATGGACATTTTCGAAACAATTGCAGACGGATATTAAGTTGACACAATCTGAGAGGGTGTTGTCTCGACGCAAATTTTCCCTTATATTGTGCCGAGCCTTCCGGCTACCAGAGTAATTAATTGACAACATTTCTGAGCAGTCAGATAATTAATGTCATGTCTATAGCCTGATTGTGTCATATGATAAAACCTATTGGATAAAGGTTGGTCAGTATTAGTGAGATTGAACGTGCTCCATAAAGTGAATTGTTGACCACAGAGCACTTGAACTGTATGGGTAAAAATTTGAAATACAGCTACTGGCTGTGCGTAGTAGATTTCATTCAATAAACGATCTGTTTGACCAGCTGGAAAGGTGCATATCCAAGCAATAAAAACAGAACAGATTCTCGGGTTTGAAAATTCCAGAAGGGTAGAATTGGATTTAGTTGAAGGTATTTGTGGCACTAACAATGTTGGTCACAAAGTACGGGGTAAGATGAACAACACCTTTTTTTACGAAGGCTAACAGGTTGTACAATTAGTAGAATGATTCTTGTTCCATAGTTGCTTGAAGATGTGTAATGAACCTTTGTTAAACACGGTTGCTGACATCTAAAACGATTTGTAAACATTTTTGGATTCACAAATTTACTTTTGTGTAACAGCATCGTTATTATTTAAAGCAACAGTCGCAAGGGCTTATTTTGACTCTCTCAAGGCGACAGAATGGAAGTTTTGAATATATTTACCGAGACTAAAGACTGAATGAATGCTGATAAGGACTGTTTGCTTAGAAGCCTTCTTGTAATCAGCTTGTAACTCCCAGAACAAAGATTGTCCCGGGGAGGTTCTGTTTGGTTTAGTTAACACATAATTTACTGTTTTTCGTCATTTCATGGAAGTGGTTAAACAACATTATCTTGCGGTACAATGATGTTTGTTTATAGAACGAAAAGAACTGTTAGGCAGCTTTTTGTTTAAGCATCTAATAATGTACAAGTTACTTTAGGTGAGGTTCTGTAAATTGGGAATTCTTAGTTAACTTCACTACAGTACGAAATATTGAAGTACTCTGAAGGGTAATTATGAGCATAAAACATAGGTAATTACAACTAGGCAATTTCGGAAGCCGAAATTTACATCAGGTTAACGGATGACAGCTTTACTGTCATACTTGAAAGTCTACGGGTTGAGAACCGTAACCAACCGATTTCTATTAGCAGTAAGTCGTCTGATGGATGGGTCGATTATGAAGAGATCTAATTGAGAAAAATAGTGGCTCCGGTTAGATTCAAACCAGTGACAGAAGCAGCATGCCCAAACGCGACGAGCACTTTACCAAGTGGTCTACAGGGCCATGAAAGGATAAATCTATAGGTATTAGTTGTGAAATGATTTGGACATTCTGTGCACTCTTGTCTACCCTAAGACATACGACTTTACAGGTGGTTTATGTCGCGATACACTGGGAACAAAAATTCGAGGATTTTGTGCTTACCAATGAAACAACCAATTTGTTTTTTTCTATCAACTGTTCTGTTCGATGTAGAAAAGAAGTTTTTTCACTTCGATTTTTCAATTTTTGCTGATTTTTGCCAAATTTTTCTCCTGACATTTCGCCAATTTGGATGTCGGTAGCTTTCAGTGTTTGGCTCATGATTTGGCTTGGAGGTATTTAGTCTAGAACGACCGTTTTGTTGACATCTGATGTTATCGCTGAAGGTTTTCGGTAACACAAGCTCGTCATTACCGTTGGCCAGCCTGGGAAATGAGCAACTGAATTCGCTTGCCTTTGAGTGCATAAGTAAAAACCAATCGCTCATGCTACCGCAGTTTTATCAGTCGGTCCCACAGAGGTTACAAATGGACATGTTAACAACGTCATTTATCCGGTCTACTGGTACAAATTACTAGCCCACCACATGATGTCATGGTCTAACGGGCTTCACTAGCTAATAGGTGCGAATTTTAGAAAGATAAGCGCTGAGGACTGGTTCACAAGAGTGATCTTAAAGTAGGCCGTCCTCAACAAGTTAATGCTCAGGTAACGAGATCAAACATGCCAATGGGATGAACAACTGTGGTGAATGTACGCACGGTCGACGTAAGCTAGAATTAAAATTATCCCTCAAAAATTCATTGTTTGCGAGGTGTTTGAAGACGGTTCAGCGACGATAATATTTTGTCGGTGGTAGAGTATTTTCGGAAGTGCATGGTGTGGCGGAGAATTACATCTGACCTCAGGATGAACTCATTTTGTGAAGGAAATGAAAAATCCCGCTAGGTTAGGTTGGATTGTTAGTTTTGGGGCAACCGTTTTCAAAGATTTTGTGAATCATTAAACGTTTATTCCAGAGAAAGATAAGTCTACGATTACGTGGTGAATAATGATGCACTGAGAGCACTGGTGAGTCTTTAGTTCGTGTAAGAGAAGCGTTCTGTCACCACCGCAAGTTACAGGCGATAGTATAATCCCGCTGTTTACCGGCGACCGTCGAACGGTGGACGCCTCCGAAATGTCAGTACAGACTCACACGATACACACCAGCCTGACTCGATAAATTCTACGCTAAATTTTGAATGATTACGGAATAAACGGAGGATACATCAACAATATGTTTTCCTTCTTGGGCTCCTGATATGTTTTTTATTGCCTGTTGGTGCTGTTTAAAAGTTGGCAATTGACTTGTGGCAAATAGGTTACCATGCAAAAAGCTGATGGCCCCCCTACAACCGTTTAATTATCGTAAGTAATTCTGAGAAACGAACGTGCTTTGTCAGGAACGCCTTGTGAAATCCACGATGGGATACCATGAGGTGTTCGTACAGAACACTCAAGTTGTATGGTGCTGCTTCCCACTGAGGTGGTACCAACCAACAGTGGTTAATTTGTTATAAGAAAAGAAGTTTATGACCTGCTCCCCTTCTTATTCAGACGGGTAAAAAACAAAAAGCCATTTGATTAAGAGATCCATAACAGGGACACACGTGGGGTTCAAATCGTTGGAAATATATGCTCCTAATATACAACTGTGTATGTCCGTCAAGAGGTTCAGTCGTTGCACATACTGGAGGACACCATAGTAGTTATATCTCTGAATGTTATGAACGCCTCAACTAACAAAACTTTTCTTCGCGATGTTTATCGAAAGACCATGTGAAAACCATCAGCTAACACCAAAATTTTTACCGCCTTTACAAAGTGGTAGTGAAGTGCACGGTGTAAAAGTTAAGTGCCAAATTAAGACAGGTAAGAATCAATGCATTTTTACTTATTTTATGCTTACAAAACAATCTGCCGTTTTTGTCATTGCTCTTTGCACCTGGTGACTTGTACATCTGTCTGTTAGTCATGTAGAAGTCAGTGAAATGAGGTATGACTTTTCTCATTCACTAAAGTGTATTGGATTAACAGTATCGGGGAAATTTCCTTACATATACTCTTTATTACTACAATAAAAGTTTATATCCAGCTATTAAAGACTTTAAGTTGAGATTAAATGTTTTCAAACTTTCAAGGTAAATTTTAATGTGAATTTATTGTGAATTGCATGGTGGGTATGAAGTATGTACTATCCGCGGACAGTCACTTGATACCATTTTAGTCGCGGATACATTAATTCAACTAATATGAAGATCGTCATAACGGCTATTATGTTCAATTTGGTTGATAAGGGGACAGTGTTTTTTCAAGTGTTTGTTAAACGTGTATCATGGTAAACTCAAGGTTTTATGTAAACCAAAGGTAGGCAGCCAAAATCAATATTATTGACTTAAACGGGCTTTAATAGAAGAAAGAATGTTGCACTGTACGTTTAAATAACTGAAGAAAGTACGCTTTTTTTTACCGTTTTCATCACATTAGCCAAAGCATTGGTTTATGAACTGTAACAAGCATATTTCTTAAGCCAATTTTCGTCTGGCTGACTGTTTTGAGTACTTTTCAAGTCTACTAACGCCCGCCGATTACAGGAAAAGAACATTCGCGAAAGCCGAACCATTCAGGAACCCTTACTGTTCCGCTGACTGACACGTTGCCGAGGTGTCGTGGCAGCAGAATATTCGTTTAACTTTGTAGGTTTTACGTGTTCCTTTATAGCACATCGTTTAAATTGGCCAGGTGACCTTCACATAGGTAGCCTTGGTTCCAAAAACAATTTTTATCGTGTATACCCTATAATGCCGTATGTAATCCTAGTAGCATTTCTTGATTCGTGCTATCACCAAGGTGCATCAAGCTTCGAAATCAATTAACTCTCTTGTCAGGTGAGAAAATTTTCTCATGTTCATTTCAAACATTCGATAAAAAAAACCTGATACATTTGTTCGTGTCAGACATTATGAAACTCACATTGGGACAACAGACGTAACTAATTTAGGAATAGAAGATCCATATGTTAAACATGTAAATCATTCTAACCTTACTTAGTTATATAGGCAACATCGAGCGCAACTTAATCTTCATTGTTTTAGGAGCACTGTCAAAATGTCCGCTACACATAATAAATATTACTATACAAGGAACTTCTTTGAGAGCGTCTGAATTGTTCTTTATTAGGTTCCATCCAAACACACCAAAGAAAACAGGCATTTAGCTTAATTCATTGTTGTAGACAACCGGAAGCAACCGTAAATCTTGTCGCAAAGCAATATATGTCAACGTTCAATACTCTGTGTTTGCGTGCACACGCGTCAACGAACATCTACGAATCTTGTTTGTCACGGTATCTATGGCGTTTCAGATCATTTTTACTCTACTCGCGGACGTATTGATTAATAGCAATATATATACTACTACATTATACTGTATAATACGTGTATACCATATATACTATATATATACTCTATGTACACTATATACATATATATATGTATACACTACATATGTTCTACACTTTATATATATTGAATAGTTATTACATACACTGTTAGACATTGATTTATAATGATTGTTCCATCGTCAGTGTAAACCCACATCCATATTTGAGACTCCTTTGATCTCAGTCCAAATTATGTTCACAAAACAAGACAACTCACACAGTTAAAGGAGACCTGATGGTGACTAAATATGATCAATGACAGAATTGCTTACAATTTTAACTAACGTTTTTACATAGTCGCATAAGGAAAGGTTACCAAAAAACAGCCTAGGAATCAAGAGGACTTATTTCATAGTGGGAGTTACCTCAAATTGAAAGTTTTATATGCAAGTAATCGAAAAATATGCAGTTGATTTTTGTTCGCGAGAAAACACAAACATTTGCAAGAGTATTTAAAGTGAATGACAACAGTGTTTCGCTGTCTGCCGCTGGTAGTCTCGTTTTGCTTTCCTATTTAGAGTTTCTTCTTTACAGTTTGTTTAGTATCGTCTTCATGGACGGACAACGCACTGTATCCATCGGCCACATTCACCACAGTGTGCAGTAGTTTGAAACATATACAACCTCACTCATGGATGGCAATAATGAAGGAAACTTGACAGTATAATTTAAACATCATACATAATTGTTTCTAACTCCCTCACTGGTAAAGACTTATCAGCACCTTTCTCGAAGTGAAACTGGCCGAACGTCGTGTGATCGGACTATAAGTTATTTCCGTGTCTTACCAACCCCATACCATAATACTTACTAAAAGCCGTTCATCTTCCTGACAAACGTGTTTGACATAACGCGGTTATTTCTGCCTTGTGAGAAATGCGGATTACAACTGTTAATTAACTCTACAAATCTCAATTCAAAATGGACACAGTCGCCATCATCTAAGACAGCTCACTAAGAAAATGAACCAGTTTTTAATCATCCACTGGCACGATTCTAGCTGATCATGTCATATCAAACATTTAGTTAGGTCCAATTCAAATTCCTGACTAACTCATGCATGTAGTAAAACATTTTCGTTATTCGAATAAGGCACATCTGTAAACAGTTGTTTTATTTTGAAATACCCAGAACACAACGGACCACTTTTCAATAATAATGGAAAACGGGGCTTATCAGATCGACTGAAACCATACAAAACGTCGTATTGGTTTCTTTAACAAGTGTCAAGAGGCAATACGTAAACGTTAAATTGTGAACTCCTTAAGCCAGTGTTCGAATAGCACATCGGCCAAACTGTCAGAATAAATTACCATCCTCCAGGTTTTCTTCATTATCATACAAAAAGGTTTAACTCATTGTAAGTAGGAAGAACTGCGTTTGTACGCAATTTGCTTTGTCAAACTGTGGCATCGTGTACTTCTCTATTTATTTGTTGCTACTGTATTCACCCGAAATGTATACATTTAACGGGTATCCATTTAGCTTTTCATACGTATTTTTTCACTCTTGTTTTTCAACCATTTGTGGCTGGAACACGATGCACAACCTGATGAAGAAGATAGTCATAACTGTGAACCTAAAAAGGAGGCTCAATATTGGCTGACCTGTGGACTTGGTAATCAAAACGGCACCAGTTAAAAACACACTCATTATTTGCGTCTTTTAAACAACTGTCGAAACTTTGTACATTAAGTTGTTTTGGTCATTGAAACGGTGATTAGAAATCGTGCACTGTAGCTTGATATACAATTGAAATAAATGGCAGTGTTCGCAGTGGTTGCCCACAGCGGGCATACACACAAGCATGTGTACAGAACTAACTTATGGCTGTTGCCGTGATTATCAGGGCAACTTTGAAGTCGTTACAAACAGCCACCGTCGCCAACATCATTTCGATCATTCATGACAGTACATCAGGTTGCATTGCTATTAGTCAACTAGATAATCGAATAAAATAAATAGACGAAAATGAAACAAAATCAATAATGTTCAAAAGTGAGGTAGAGGAATTTTGGCTTACAACATTCGCACCGGTTTGTGGTCAGGTTGGCAGAATGTAGTTATCATCACCTGGGAAAAACTAGGTCATACTTCTGTGTAGAATATGGTGGTAGATGGATATTTGCTAGACAGTTTCCGAATAATTCCCCTACTATATTGATTTTATCGCTTTCTATAAACAGGCAACTCGGCAAATGAGCGATTAATATCACATCACGATAACCACTTTCTCTTTGTGTCTCTTCTAATGCTTATTTCCAAAGAGCAAGTAGGTCAGGGGGTTGTTCGCAACAGACCTAGATGACTTTTGGATCTAAGCTTGATAAATACAGTGTTCACTATTCTACTACTACTAAACGGCTTGATCACATAAAATGCAGATAATCTGGGCACTCAGCATAAAATTCGCAACATAGTAAATAATGTGTGTGCATCTTTTAGTGGGACACGTATTTAGATATGTGCATAACTAGAATGGTTTTGGGTATTTTTGGAGGTCAAGTAAATGCAGATAACAGAACTTATTCCCACAGGAATAGTATGATTCAACTACGGGTATCCGACTGATTCTTCACATGAACAAATCTACGTAGCTTTCTTTTGCCATCCACTCACAAGCATTCATATCAAAACTGCACTAATGCACACGTATTCATTCAGCTCCTAAAGCCATCAGTGTTTCGTTATCTTCATAACTGTTTGCCTTCAAGTCAGTTCTGCTAGAAGCTCGTATAATCTTACACGATGAAAGTCAAAGAATTTCTACCCTACTGGCATTTGAATCCAAGCTTGTTTAAAATCTATTGTAAGCCAACATGTGCCAGTAGTTTACGTCTTTAGGTTACGCAGATATTTCCAGTTTTAACTGAATTGCCAATTGTGTGACGATCAGTTTGGCATACTTGTTCCACCTTTCCTAGTAAGCATATATGGAGGACTTTTAAGTCGAACGAAATTTTGACAGTCTGACAAAAACCTCCGTCCAGATGAAACAACACCAGATTACCATTCACGCAATACGCCCTTCTGTTGTTACAAATCCTAATACATGAAAATCTGTCACTCTGAAGACGCCACCGATGTGAGCTGGAAGGATCACTGTGGTCTGCAACCTCTGACAGTTTATCGACATTTGTGTCCAATGCCAAGTAAATACAGCATCTTTGCTGATGATCTGACTTCCTTACTGAAATTTCCTCTTCCCTATCGAAGTTAATTATTCTGTCTTTATCAACGTACTTAGTGCAAACAACTTCGTTATCAGAATAAAAAATATCACCTCACTGTCAAACATACGAGGTCGTGTTTGTTGCCATAGCAGTAATAACTAGATTACAATATTATTATTTCAGTTTGAACAGAAGATGCGTCTTTTCACGTAAACTTTTCCTAAGGCAAACAAAGTATGCCCATTTTTAGCCGCGTCTGGATCGACAAGGATCTCACGGAATCCCAAGACGAAATTAAGTAGCAGACAAAACATCTTAAGTAAGTTTGACTTAAATTAACGGCCCAGGATAAAAAAGATTTCTATCTACACATTTTTCTCACATATATCATATCGCAGCCGTAACTCCATAAATTTAACAAAGAATGCACCTCCTGCAGTTCATTGCTATAGCTTCCTTGACGATTGTATCCAGTGTAAGATAATGTTTCGGCGACAAACAAACATTCGAAAGCGATCTTTCTTGATAGTGGTTATTTTGTTAGTTCGACGTACAAATTTAAACTCTTCTTTTGAGCCTGCCAATGGAATTTGTGCAAAACTGTACAGTTAATATGTTTTCTTCACACACTTGAAATTTTTCGTCTTCTACTTCACGGACAAGTGACACCACCAAGCTACCCAATGAATTCTTGGAACTCATCAGTTCGTTGACCTTAATTAGCAAAATAAATGGTTCTGTAACACGAGCTTCAACAGTTCGGTTTTACGACAGCAAACAAAGTCTCAGTCAACCTACATGATGAAGCAGTTACCTTTTTAATCGAGCAGCGAACTCCGATATTGCTTTGCACTATAAATTGGAAGAATGGGTCGTCATTTACCTTTGAAACTGTTACAACCAAGTTGATAAGAAAGCACATAGTTGACTAGTTACACTCCTTGCACCGAAAGGGGTGACTATGAACTCCTCATCCAGTTTAGTATCATCACTCGGTTTGCTTTCTAATCTTTGCTTTTTCTATTATTTGTACCATCCTACTCATTTCTGCGTATCTCTATACTCTTGTTGTATTGTTTTTTAATCATGGGACTATTACTTACCTGTTTATTTTCCGTCTCCACCCGGAAAAGCTGAATCTATCTCTTCTCTTTAATGTCACGTAGGTTCACTGACTTTCAGCTGGCACGATTATGTCTAAGAATAGTTGATTAAAATGTTGTGGTTCATTCGGAATCTAACTTAATATCAGCCGTGTCGTCTAAGATGCACTCTTATATAACATTGAAACAGTCAGAATCCTGGATCATAAACAAATAGACTGGCAGTTGAGCCATGCTAATTTTTGGCATTTTGTTTGTTTACATTAGGCGATGTGAGGTGATATTAGCCCGTTATTTTCACTAGATAATGTGTAGATGTGCACATAATTACTATTAATACTAAGTTTTTATTTAGGCTTGCATTGTTGTGGGAATGTAGTTAGAGTTTGCTTCGTAAAATGTTCCATTCATACACATCAGCAGTACGTTTCTATCCACGACGTTACACGCAACCTATTATCAAACAGTTGTTTCAAAATAATCGGAATTGGAACCAACTTACCCTGGCCTCCTTTAAAAAGCGACAAGGTGACAAAACTGAAAACATGGCGACTATGTGCAAGAAATTGATGAAATGAGATTGTTAGAGAAAATGAATCCTTGAAACTGCTGAGCAAACTTACGAATGATAAGCACTTCCCTTTTGAAAGTTAGCAAAGTGGAACTTGACGGCCACAATTTAACTAAAAAACTAGGCGGCACAAGTAGTTTGCATCTTTGAATATGGGTAATTTACTCCGAAGGTAGGGCATTGTCATGTTGCAGCTTCAACGTGAAGCATTTCCACCCAGTGCATAGTTTTCATTCTTTCAACGTGATCAACAGTGATTTAGTTTGGTGTAAACTGGTGGCTCATTATACCTCATGTGGGCTTTAGGTTCCTCTGACAGGGGAACATAACGTGAGGCTGATGGCCATATAGGCTAGAGAAGTAATCGTTCTGTGTCTTATGTTCCAGAAGGACGTAACACTGTTTTAGTTCGAGTTGATTGCCGAAAAGAACAGATCTGCTTCGTGAATATGGTCGAACCAATCATAAGTTAAAGCATACAACTTTGTCACACCTCTATTGATCTGGACAGATATCTCATTTTGTACATCACACTGGATTTCAGAACTGCCGTATCATCTCAGGATCACCAATCCGTTCTACATTCCTCATCTTCAGCATTACCGGGCTCCATTCTAATGGCTTTTTTGTCATCTACGCAATTTCCAGACAGTTTGGTGTAGAATGTTACCATTTCCATAATGTAACAGCCGTAGAAACCTGTGCCATAATTGTGCCGCAACACACCACTGCACTCTGCATTTTTCTGCAATTTCCACTAGGTTGCTCGGGAAATTTTAAAATCAACATCTCAAGTGGAATCGAAATGTACTAGCCATTGGTTGTAACTTATTATCTGTATAGGAACTTCGTGATGACGTTAATTTTAGTCATCAAACGTCCGATGATTATAGCTTTCCTAAAACACTAGAAATAAAATCCGGCAGGACGAGGTATGATTATTTTTACAACTCCAGTTTGGATAATAAGTACATGCTAGTTACTCCGAAATCGTTCTCGACAACTAACTTCGATGAATTACTGCACACTGGTGGGGTGAACAGACACTCTGGCTGAGCTTTGTTAGATCAGCTTGTGAGAGTTATCTAGACGTGAGTTGTAAATGGATTACAGGCAGCATACTAAACTTAATGCTCTCAGTAACTTTGTAACCGTTGTCATTTGCAAGGACTTCAGCCGAAGATACAGAAGTTTTGGTGCAACATTAAGTTGACCGGTTAGTTTCAAGAGGCGTAATGTGTAGTGTGTGGGTAAGTACTTGTTTCTAACAAACATCTTTAAATTGATTTGCATTCTGATGTAGTAATGCGTAAAGACAGTTTTGACCAACCTTTCAGGTAAAGTTACACAGCGCCGCTTTACAGATTGGAGACTGCCCCACCGACTACATCGTTAACTGAGCACAACCACTTTTCTCGACCAAAAGTAAGCTCGTGTGTGAAAACCTGTTGACCGTTCTTCCCTATGAGTTTCTGTTGGAGTTATTTGACCCTATTTTTTTTATAAAACTTATACTTATACTTATACTTATATTAAGCCTATATGTGCTTATACCTACTTGTATACTAACATTTCATTTCGTCGATTACTCTCAAAATCAAAAGTGTCCAGTTCTATGACACAAAAATATATGCATATGTGCTGGCTTCTTGGGTACCCATTTGTAACAAGCTTAGTCCGTGCACAACAGGTTGCAAAACTGCGTCGGTCAAGGCAGGCACTTGTCGAACTTCATTTTGTTTATCTCTAGACCTACACCATTCTTACTGTATCAAACTGGATATTTTATCAGTGCAAAGTGCAACGGCCTATTTATCTTTATCTGCAAAGTCCAGAACGTGTTATTAGTTCAAAATATTCTGAAGCGTTCCCAGAAACTGATATTCCCGGGCGATAAGGATTGGGTTGTGCTGAACCAATGTCGGTTTGTAACCACCTACGTCAGCTAGGACGCAATTGTCAGATAAGTGAAGAACTTATCCCGAAGCAGCCGCTGTGCAAACAGTTAAAAATAGGTGAGCGGGTTTCTGGTGGTCAGAAACTAGGACAAAAAGAGTGTTATTCAAACAATCATTTCCCGATCTCAAATCGTGCGACCACCCTACTTTGTCTTGAAGAGTACTAGCCGGAGGAACATACGAAAGTTCAATGAGAGATGACAGTGTAATCGGAAATCCAAGCGTGGAGGGTTCAAAGACACAGTAGCTGCAGTAGGCAATAATGATGTGACCGTGTAACGCTAGTATGAAGACTGACGCAGTTGAGCTGGCAGTCACGGATTAGTAGGTCAGCAAAGTACTTGAAGCTATTCGTCGACGAAGAGATGATAAACGAGCCAGACACAAGTAAAGAGGGGTTTGACTATGAGTATATCTACATTGATTTATTTATTATAAGTCATTCCAACCAACGAAAGGTATCATCTCCTGACTCCCTCTTTTTCCCATCACGAAACTCAGATTATCTCGGTCTGTTACCCTATCACATATAGATTGAACATCATCCACAATTAATTGCAGTTGTCATACTCTCATAAACTTTCCAGTCGGCCCCTTTCGAAAGGAAGCAATAGACTCGAATTTCGCCCTTATTAAAGCTCGTCAGAAGTTCATATCCTCGTCACTGCCCCTACTACTCATCGGTAATCTTCCTTATAGTCAGCCTTGTTGTTGCATCACGTTTTGGCTGTCTGGCTTGGTTTCTCAGTCTAATTCTCATTCTTAGTGCAAGAAGAACACTTTGCACACGACTTGTGAGCCGAAACCTGGGGGTGATGTGGACTGGAATTCTGACTCATAGACGCAAACGCGCACGCGCCATGGTAACTGGCGCGTCGGACAATAAAGATCGTGCTTTAGTGGACGTTTTTTCGCCACACTGGTGCCATGCCCTGAACACTTCGCAATGAAGTTGCCATGGCCAAACCAATTTGCGGATGGAGATGTGGAAGAGTGGCTATCGGAAATTTAGGCGATTTGTGGCGTGTAACGGGATTGGGGACGCTACTAATCGGACGGGCAAAAACTGTCTACGCTTCGAGCAAACAAAGAATAGCCGCAACATCGTATCAAGAAACACGAACTGCACTGATTCGATAGTTTACAAAGAAACAAGATCGACAACGGGCGATGGATCAGTTTATGGTGCGGGATTTTGCGACACTCAAGCACTTATTACGATAGTTGACGTTGGACTTACCGGAGGCAGATGAGAAAACGAAGGATAGAATGGCGAAGGGGCGGTTTATCCAGATTTTGCCGTTGGAGCTTCAGAAGAGCTTTCGGATGGCCGAGTCTTGTGGGATCACGGACATCGAACGGTTTATCTGAATTGCACAGCGCTAACCCGTACGGACGCAAGTCGGATGGCTGGAAGTCACGGAGCTCGAACAGAAAGTGAAGCACCTGAGGAAGGTAGTTGAAGGTTTGAAAACGAATATGTAACCAAGATGAGGACAAGTTAGACGCGCACGTAAACTACCTCACCATAATCATTGTTTTGTTTGTAATGGGGTGGGACAGTTTACACGCCTTGCCCTAACAGACATCTTCATCCTTGTTTTTCACTGGTAACGGGTTATCATGGGGGCGTTTCACGGGTAAAGATTCTTATCCAGGTAGAACAACAGAGTTCGATAGTAGATACGGGGTAGGTGCGTTGATTACAGGCAGAGTACCAGGATTGTCCGTCGGGTCCGGTAATTTTCATGTAGTTACGGTCGGAGGGACGGCGTTAAAGGCGCTGGGGACTCAGAACGTCAAGATTCAGATAGATGGTGTCAGGCTACTCCAAGCAACGTTAGTGATTGACAGTTTGAAAGATACGATAATAGGCGCAGATTTGCTACGTCGGTTGAAAGCAGGCGTAGACCTGGAGCGGAACGAGTTGCGTGCTGATGGTGATGTCATGAAGTTCCATCGCGAAGAGACCAAGGATCAGTGTAGAATGGACAGCGTCTCGGTGAAATCTCTATCACAGTGTCCGATCCCAGCTATCAAGCAGTGTGTTAGTGAGTTTGCTGACTTGTTTACTAACGCGGATGACCAATACGGATTCTGTACGTGAAGGGAACATTCGATTGAGTTACAGCCGGGCGAGGAATGCAGGCCGGTATGTCGGCGGATACCAATCAAGTTGATTCCAAAAGTGGAAAGGCAATTAAAGAAGATGCTGGAGAAAAGAATAATTCAAAGAACAAGCAGTCTATTTTCGTGTTGACTAGAAAGGCCGATGGAACCTACCGATTTCGCGTTGACTTCACAGAGCTGAGCTGAGTGATGATCAAGGACGCGTTCCCGATGACTCAGATGGAAGAGATCTTTGTGCAACTGCATGAAGCTAGAGTGCTATCCTTTAGTGATTTACGTTCCGGTTACTGACAACTACCAGTGGCATGGAAGGACAGAGCGAAGACCGCGTTTTGTGTGAACGGAGAGCAGTACGAATTCCTCAGGATACCGTTTGGTCTGTTCAATGTTCCAGCTACCTTCAGACGTCTCTTGCTTCGTATTAAGGAGGGTCAGGAGGGAATAACTGTACACGGAGATGACATCGTTGAATTCTCCAAGACAGTGTCGGAACACGTGGACAGACTGCGAACAGTGTTGCAATAAACTGATGCAGGCGGCCTAAATCTGAGTAATAAGAAGTGCCGAATGGGCCGCAGTTCAATCGTCTGTTTGGGGCACACGGTTGGCAGTGGAAAAATCCAACCACCGTAAGAGAAGTTGACAGCTATCAAGAACTTCCCAACACCGAAATCGAGGCGGCAACTGAGGTATTTCCTCAGAATGGCCGATTCCGATTCAAAATTTACGCCACGATCCTCTCAGAAAGTATATCCACTATTCCAGCTGCTGAGGTAAGACAGGAGATTCGTTTGGACTGAGGAGTTGCAGGTGGCGTTCAACGAACTCAAACAGGAGGCTCCCAGCATGCGACGGTGCCTGACGATCCCAAAACCCAATGAGTCATTCACGGTATCGGTTGATGCAAGTGATATGGGAATCAGAACAGTTATTTCACAACCGACTGTAGCGATACCCGTGAACACACTATTGGTTGCCGATAAAGACATCTTGGCCAATCAGCAGCAAGACTCTGAAGTACGCGAAGTGTGCGAACATCTACTGGCAGGTACCAAACCCAAGACGTTGGCTTCAGGAATGAACGTACTAGTACAGATCTGGGACCGGCTACACTTGGAGAACGGTCAACTAGTCGTCGATGTGGAGGTACAGCGAGGGCTTCGACCTCGAAAATTTTCATTTATTCCAGTGGACAAGAGGGAACGTGTCATTCGACTGGCACACACAGATTTTCACATGGAATGAGAACGCGTGTTCGAACTACTGAGGCGAAGGGTATTTTGGCTCACAATTGGAAAAATTTGGTTGATTTCATTCGAGTCTGCCCCAGTTGGCAACAGAACCGGGAGACAATGACGACAACACCACCCATGCAATCGATCGTAACAAAGGAAGCCGCACACACCTGGGGTATAGACATTTTTGGTCAGCTCCCAGGAGTTCAAGTGGAAATCGCTACATAGTTGTTATGATTGACCATTTCATACAATAGGTGGAAGCCACTCCAACGGCAGATCAGACGAGCGGAACGGTTGCACACGCTTTCGTGAACTATGTCCTGGCTCATTTTAGAGTACTGCACAGAGTTATCACGGACCAGGGTCTGTGTTTTGAGGGACGGCCATTTCAGAAGATACTGAGGAATTGTGAGGTTAAGCGTCATAGGACATCGCCCTACGATCAACGAACGAACGGGTTGACAGAGCGGTTCAATCATGCAATGAAGGAATGGCTGAATATTGAAGGTAATAACTGGGAAAAGGGACTACCGGATGTTCTGTGTGGATACCGCACGACGAAGCATGCAACAACTGAGCGTTCACTATTTGGATGTCTGCGTGTCCAGGGGCAGAGTGGGGCAATTGTTTTCACAAGAACGACAACACCTGGAATATCGTGCGCCTGAACGGACACCGAAAGGACAACACCGGAATAAGCAAAGATACGACGTGGGCCACAACACACATAAATGGCTCCCGTTCAGGATCGGAGGCCAAATGAATGTGAGAGACTACGGCCGACCATAAACATCCGGCCGCGGCTCAAGAAAATTTAGAAGGTGGTGTAATGGACCATTTACCATCAAGAGCTGCAAGAATTCGAGCTTCCAAATTAACTAAGATCCTCGTGGGCGACTAATTAATGTGGTACACTTGACACCCTGGCACAATCGCATCAAGTTCTTTAAAGGTGGGACGAGTGTGATGGATTAACATGTCGGAGGTGCGAGTATTCCAACGCCCAGCATAATACCTCAATGCGGGGTAGGTACGTCCAAAACCCCACAGCCAGCGGATAGGGGACAGTGTGGGCGACCGCAGGAGTCATCGCTAGACTAGATCGGACCAACGGGTGAGACATGACAGACAAAATAGGATGAGCGAGCAGACCAGGGACGCGATTATTCCAGCACTCACAGAAATATGTCTATACAATCGCGAGCCAATAAAAGCGACCGGACGAGCCATTGTTCAACGAGACCGGATCAACGGACGAAGAACGGCAGGCAGGAAACCCTCGATAGAGGGTGCCGATCACACACATAAACTGGGCAGATGTACACATGACGTGTGGGAGGAAACCGGTGGATGTTTTCGGTTGAAATTCTGACTCATAAACGTGGGCGCGCGCGTAACATGTCAACTAGCTAGTTGGACAATAAAGACTGTACTTAATTGGACGCCATCTTGTTACAATATGTTGCGATATGTTAACATTTCGTTTACTCTCATCAGTCGCAAAAGTGAAACATGCAATACATATATGACAGAAAAATAGAGATAGGCAGGTTGTAGACACGCATACAGTGATACCACGTATTACGTCATCATCACCACGGCACGTAGCGCCGGCTGGTGAGTTCTGATCAAAATTGCTTCGCTAAAAGCCCGTAGCTTTGGGGTCTGATGGCGTAACAATATTCTGAATTATCTAAGTGGGCAACCCGATAATCTGTTATCATGAGATATCTGGTGATTGATGATACGGGGTTTTGATTAACGGATTCACTGATTTCAGTGTTGTGTCATCAGTTGTTTTAACCAGTTCATTATCATTAAAAGATAGCAGTCAAATCTTATGCTTAGTATAATCAATTTTTCTTTATTCTTTTTAGATCTTTCTCGTAAATTAGACTTGACCACAGAAGTCACTCTACTTTTGGGTTTCCGAGGGGTAACCTTTATTCCGCAGTAACCTGTCAGCTGCCTGACTTGCATTTGTCAGTTGAACCAAGTCTTTATTTATACGCCTGCAAGTCTCTTAAATTTGAGTCCCTATTAGATACGTAGTTAGTGTAAAACAGACCGTTCATGACGACCCTCGCAACTTCAATAGACTAGTCTGGACACGGATGTTGTTATTAGCAACCGGTGAGCCAGTGATAACAACGTGAATCGGATGTTCATTATGCGTGCTGGGGAATATCGCTTTGAAATCCCTTCGCCGAAAATTTCAGTGAGTTAATTATGCTACTAGCGAGTAGTCTAATATAAGAGGCGAATTTTTATGAAAGGAAATATTTTGGACTATTTGTTCCTTATAGAAGTTTGAACAAAACATTTAGGACACCAAGAGTGGTAGATGCATGCAATTGGTGTTGAATCTTTAATACTGAACTTACTGACTTGGGAATACGCTCCCTTCCTAAGTGCGGCCTTATATTATCTACCGCCTGGTGAAAAAATATTGACTTAGCACACTGTGTTCGGAAATATTACACATTTACTCTGTCCATTTGCACTCAACTATAATAACTGGTCTCATCCCTACGTTGCTTTTCCAACACTGAGAAGCTTGCCGACAGCCTAATGTTATCGACTGTAGGTCGTGGTGATCGAAACCCGCTTGTTGAACTGGTGGATCCAGTTGAATATAATATTACCTGAAACTCAACGCTATTCAAAAACTGACCTCAAAGCCTATGTTGACGTTACTATTGCACATGCGAAACATGGAAATTCGGCTTCCTCTGCGAAAATAGGCGCCCCCTCCAGGTGAGCCTGAAAAGCCAGTGAAAACGTTCATGTTAAACTACTCTTCTGATTTAGAGTGCACCTGGTTTGTGGATCTATACAACAGGTCTTGAAGCGCCGCTGGAACCGCCGAAGTGTTCGCTGCTGCTCCTAGCGTCGATCTAAGTTCTGACGATTGGCAGTACCGTAAGTTCTATCCACCCTTGAGTTACTGTTGGCGGTTTACTTCAACTACACAGGATAATTTTGTGCGTCACCAAACAGCATCGCTCTCCTCCGTGCTACAAGCGCGATGACATTCTCTCTGAGGTCTGTCATTAGTCCACTCACCTGGAAAGAATCCTTTACATCCTACTTTAATTTTTAGGCGTCTCCATTCATGAGCTGATCAGACCAAGACATCTGTTTCCCTGAATTGGGCATAGTGACCTTATATGTATTCGTAATTCCGTTGGACGAAACTATCATGAATTGTACAAAAGTTCACCATCAAGAAAATTCACATTCACACGCGCTCCCTTTTTGCAGCAGTTATCAAAGACTTGAAAATATCCCTTTAGGTTTTTACTCTGGTTCCAGACATCTGTCTTTAAATTTTCAGTATTCACAACTAGAGGCGGTAAATAATTTTATTGTGCATAACATGGAAGTCACTACCAGTTCCTACCCATATGCTGCGCACGAAGCATTAATGTTACAGTTTGTCCACTCAAGCGCGATCGAGGGCGTTGTGTCTGATATCTGGCGAAGACGAAATCGCATCTTAACAAAGGTTTTTTCTCTAAGGCACACGTCTGCTTTGAAGGGCGCACCTAAGGATATGACGGTAGATTTCACCAAGAACAGTTTTTTCCAGATACATTGTCAGCAATGAATCAGTTCATCCATTTTATGGTAAAATTGGCAGCGATATCGGAAGCTTTGCTTTGCAATCATAAATTTCAAGTTGAACATCACTCACACTAGAAACGACCCGACTAAACTTTCTGAGGGACAGTTCAGATTAACGATGAAAAATGGGGAATTTGTTCGATTTCAAGCTGAACAGCACTCAAATCCAGTTGCAATCTACGCATTCACATAGAAGTTCCAGCTAGCCTAACTGGAGAAGTAGCACTAGATGAGTTTCTCCCTTAGTAGAGCTCGTCGGTAATGCATTTCTTTACACACACACAGGTAACATTCGTAAGTTTACATGATGTAAAGATGTGAAGGTGTAAAAGGTGTAAACTGGTACTCAGTCAAACGGTTGCCAACATTTCAAGGTTTACTCAAGTGATGAAATTAATCACTTTCACTTCATTATTATATGTTTCATAACAATAATAAAAACGTATTGTTTTACTTGTGTACTCAAGTCGATGCACTACACAATTTTAAATGAGAGAATGTCATATTCACACTCCGCCTTTAAGTATAAATACAGAGTCATGAACTACCTTTTCTCTTTAAATATTAAGGGATCTGTTAACAACTACATACCAGTTGTTACTAGTGATCATAAAGACACTAAGTGGTTACTTACATACATGATACAATGGTATCGGAACAGTTCAATTTAAAGTAGAACAGCACACACATGTGATCGCAGCTTTCGCATTCAGATAGACATTCCAGTCAGTCTCTTCCGAGAATAAGCGCTAAACTCGAGTTTCGTTCTATTTGGACCTTGTTAGTAGTTCATATCCTTGCCACGGCCGTGATTAGAACTCCGGCCAATCTTTCATGATGCAGCCGTGTTGACCACTGCGTCACTGACACTACTGAATTGTCATCGCATGTGAACGCTCAACCACTTTCGCTTGTGAGTAATGATCAGGTTGCCCGGTCACCTCGAGAGAAGACACAGTTACTGCCTGTCAACTTCAATCGATGACCCCTCAACTAGAACTGCTCTCCAGATTGAAATCACAGAAATCATTGACTTTTTGAGCGGTATTTGATTACTGATGAGGTTATTTCACTATATCTTCATATCGTCAGGTCTGGAATATCGTGTCTAATTTTAGTATGTTTATTTTAGTACAGCCAACGAAATCTATGTGCATAAATGGGTCAATATTCTCGGCAGGTGAACTCCGTCCGTTTGTTGGGTAGTGGTATTGCAGAAAAACGAGATTTCTCAAAATCAGCCCTCTTTTTACAAAATATTTGAGTCTGCACCTAATGTTTACGTTCTCAAGAAAGCACAAAGTTTCCATAATTGTTTTCTTTTCATAACTGTCTAGCGTGTTTAGCCAAATGTGCTAATCAGTTGAAGTGCCGTCAGTGTGCTTTACAACACAGACTGGTTGGCTATTTGATTTATGAAGTGAAATGCAGTCATTTTCTTCTGTGCTCATTCAGTGAGAGGCCATAAGTGTAACAGATAAGTGTAGCACAAAGGTGCACAGTAAACTTAGATGTCTTTAATGTTAAGACCATTCGATACGAATTTGATTATGCTAGAGTATTAACAATCGACAGTAGTAGAATGTCACTATCCGAGATGGCGGTGTGTCGCAGTCAATGACGTACCTGTATCCATATCATTTCTAGTTCTTCCGCCTAGTCTTCTTTTATTAATTTTCAACCTTCTTAGTAACGTTTTCTTCTAGGATATTCCACGTCACTGTTGAGGTGAGCGGCGGCCCGAGCCAGAGTACATTTTGGTCAGGCTCATGGCTGTGATGATGATGATGATGATAATGATGATGATGATGATGACGATGAGTAGAATGTCGTATGGTTCATCATATACTTAATGCACAAGTGTATACTCTAAGTGTATATTGCAATCCGTAATTTACAAAAATGTGTGCATATATCGAATGAGATGTTCTGGATTACTACTGCCTAGATGGACCACTGTCTTCTGCTCCCTCAGAACAGGGGTTCCTTTGACCGAACAATACATTTCAGCAGTTTGACGACATAATCATCATGTAGATTTAGTCTTGAGAGCAAAGGTGACCGTTCAGTTCAGCTTGACCTGTTTTTCTTGAAAAATTCTTCCGAAGGAATTCAGCTCTGGGCAGGTTAGTTTGAGTCAGTTCATGCTGGAGCAATTCTTTTCTTCTAATGTTGGCTTGCGTGGATTCAACTCCAATCCGGTCATCTTGAGATCAACAATTCGTGTGGTTTCAATGGTCATCCTATCATACATTGGCGCTTGCGATATAGATTGCTGTCACTAGACAAAAAATATGTAACCAAGTGGTGAACGCGTCTGTGAAGGTCCCTATGCCTCCTCTCTGTATACTTCCTCCTCCACATCATAGAAATGCTCAATTTTCAACACTTCAATGAATCCCGGGACGCAAGTTCAGTGGTGCCCAATCGGTAGCCTTACGTTGACATTCTACAAAACTATACTTCTTGGTTGTTCGTGAAATTCTAAAATTAATGGACTTTATCATTATCGCGATCAAACCGTAAATTACTGTGTTCAAGTAGACACAAAAATCTTAAAGCTGAAGTTGGTTTGGATCAACGTCTACACCTAACTGAACACAGGTCCGCAACATTTTGGTATTTCACTGGTCCACGTTTGACTTGAAGTGTTGAGACGAAACTAAAACTAGAACTGAGTGCATATATACCGTAACGCTGTCTCCAAACTAGACTGTTGTAGTTTGTGCCATAACCAGTGCAGAAAGTGAAATTGACCTCTTGATGTTTGCATCGAAAAATTTACGTCTACATACAAACGTCGCAGTCTATTCAGAGTATATAAAGATCCCTGTGGAATACAGCAGGTTGACGTGTATTTCAATAGAAATTATTAGCTGGGCAGTTTTTAGTACGTCACCCTACTGCAGTATTTCGGCTGCACTTCATATTCTATTGCAACAAGAGTAGGCCCCCAAATAATTTATACTGATATCATGTCCATAGAATAAAATATCTGACTGAAATGTCCCGGGCTGAATGTTCCATCAGTACAGTTGTATTTGGAATAAATCTCCGCTGATGCTCTCTCCCGGGCTGTGTTGAACAGGATAAATAGACCAGAGTGAGTGATCTAGTGCTATCCAGAGGAAATATTCTTACAAATTGCAAAGTATACCAAAGTACAAACTGCGTCAATCCAAACCGCTTCCAACTTTGACACATTCCACAGAAAGGCATGAACAGTGAGACAAGAACAATAGTGAATAAAAAAGTGGAATACACATTGCATGAAGTGTTTTACCTTCGAATGCTTGGAATTGGTTAGTCGGTGAATGCAGATAGTACTGAATTCACATCAGTCTTTCTGTGATAGACGAAAAAGCAGGTGTAGTGTCCATTTGAATGGAAATGCATGGTTTCTAACGAGAGCCACACAATGGCTGACCAACAGAACAGTCAGTCGGTTCCGTAGTCCATAAACCAAAATGAAAATTAATATACATATGGTAAATGTTTATGTTATCTATCCAACTGACAATTAATAATGCGTTAACGGTAATTAATAGCGTATTAACTATGCAGTTTAAGGTAGTCCTAGTCAAAATCCAAGAGTATCATCACCAGCTATCTACGTATAAATCAATTTGTTTGAATAGAATATATCTATTTGGCATGTACGTGTTGCTATTCGATTAATTCTGACAGTTTGTGTTTCGAAACAATCAGTAGGCTGCAAACTTAACAAATTCGAGAATCACTGCGAAATTACTGTCCTCTTAGAACTGACGAGAATGAAATTAAAAAACCCAGTGCTGTTTTTGTGCAAGTTAAAAACTCCCTAAATTGTCATTTCTTGAAATGGGTTCGGAAATTGCTATAATAAAACCTTCCGGTTTATAAACGAAAAAATTTTATTTGCTGAACTCTACACACATTGTTACGATGACAAATTTTGAGGAAAAGAAAATAATCCATGAAATCATTATAAGGCTGATGAGATTGTCCGTGAGTGAAATAATTCTTTTGACATTCAGTGAAGCCTGGTGAACGGTATGACTTGAGGAATTGCGACAAGCTGAAGACAAGAGTGTTTCAACTCGGAATAATATCTGATGAGTCATACATAACCACAATGGATTCACTAAGTGCGATTGCGTCACTTAAATTTAAATTGGTTGAAAATGTTAAAGTAACCCAGTTCTGATAACTTATACAGTGCATGTTATACATTTGCAATGTACGGATATAAAGAAACTGAGATGAACTATTTGAAATCTAACCTTTTTGGACGAATTACAAATAACAAGGTGACGTTTTGTGACCGCACAAGACGACTGGTCTGCAAACGTGTTTACTGCACGAACTCCCGTACAGGTTCAGTTAAAACATAGGACCACAAACACGTGCATTCATTTGCACGACTGACGTCCATTCACACAGTTGGTGGCACTGCATTGTCTTTAGCCCTGATGCTAATTTCCCCATAGTGCGTACACACTATTCCAGTAGTCACTTCTGGTCAGACGTCTTCCTGGCGTTCAGGCTTGCTCTTCAGTTCCTGAATGTCGTCTGTGAATAATATACTACTCACAAACGAGATTGGCTGTTATACAACAGTAATATAGTTTTTATAGGTTCAAAGACCGTGATGCTGCAGAAATGAAAGGCGGTAAAAACAGCGAGAAGGAAACCTTACTTCAGCTTACCAAGCATATTATATATAAACCTCATCAAGTAGTAAATAACGACATATTACCTACCATTGTGAAGCTGATCGTATTTTTGTTGTACCAAAATCAACCTAATGCCCTGGGTGCCTGAAGATTGCTTGATTTTCTGAATGTGTGCTTGAATTAAGCAATTAAATCCGTCAACTGCTAACAACAAATGCTGGTAAAATATGCCAAGATGACTTGAAAACTGTTCAGTAAATGTCAAACAGATCAACAAATTTATCTCTGCTTGAGATAGTGAAAGAACTAATTCTGGAAAGTGATGTAGATTTGATAGCTTAAAAGACAGCAACAGAGAAAATATTGAGCTTGGGCTGGACGACAAGTACATGCTACGGTGAGTTGGGTAGGTTAAAGTGTTTACTTGTGATATTTCTGAGTTCGAGGCGGGGCTTCGTATTCTACTACGTTCAGGTTTGATGCTTCTGTCACTAACTAGGGTTCAGTCGAACTACAGACGTTTGACGACCTAATTTTTTAAGACATATTTCTCAAATGGTAATGGGTCTGGTGTACGTTCCCAGTTACGCTGTGCATTATTAAAGTTGACAAGTTTAGTTGCAGGATGCAATTGAAATCATAGTAACAGTGAAACCAAATTCTCTGGGTTCATTATGCTTCACGTAGTTGGATGGGTGCGCTCAGGTTTTTCAAAAATGCCAAACCGCTTTGTAGCAAGTGATCTGCTTCCTTATATTACGTTATTTAAATTAGTGGAAAGAACCCGAACACAAATTGTTAAAAAACGACTGACCAAACGATCTTGTCATAGAAATGTTTTATCCTGGAAACAGTTTCATTCAGAAATTAGCGGAGTAGAAAGGTGATGAATCCTCACCGCTCTTTTCAATTCGATTTTGAGGCCTGGTCGAGAATAATGAATGCTTGAAGAGTTAGTTCGTCAGATAACACAGTGCACTACCGACTAACTTAAACAGCCCCAGTCATTATCTGACTGATAGGAGCCCGCAACTTAAAGGTATACTAAATATGTACTATATCACCCTAGAGGTGTGCAAAGCATACGGGATGTAATAGAGCAATTACGTAAAAGCATATATTCTTCATTGCCCTCTATTTTGTCGTTCACTCCTGTTCACCGGTTAACGGCGGGTATCGGTTCGCAAAGCTTTGGATAGAGATAAGGACAACCAGGCATGTCCGACACTTTTCGGAGTCTGTGTACAACCCTTCATTGTGTATATTAGCCAGGTCCTATATGCAAGCTCAAAAACCTTCTTGTCGCACAATTTCTCTCATTATTGGCGCTATAGCTTGCCACAGTCTAAGTGATGTCTCATATGTGTCTCCACATTAGGTAGTTAACCTCAACCCACTTGAATTTATAAGGCAGTAACAATTTAATATATTACACATAATCTCTTCATAGAAGAATCCGTAGACAAGTTCACTGCATTTGTGGCTGCATAAAAATAACGATTCTGTAGAGGCAACCTTAAAGCCTGAGGATTTTAGATCTCCACCATGCAAACGAATTTTATTTGGCAAATTAAAAAAATGGATCGACCTTTCATCTGGGATCATTCGTTTTTATTTTTTTACGTTATTGTTTCAAGACTTTATTCGAGTCTCATTCCTGTAAATTTAAATTGGCCTTTTAACAGTGTTTTCTTCCTACCATCTTTCTCAATCCATTTGTTATTTTCTGTTTTCAGTTTTCTTACAGATTAGCAGACCCCCGCTGAATATAACAAGAGATATGCGGATGGTATTTGAGTGTTGTGAGACCTCAGTTGCAAGCACGTACACAACTGGCGAAAATCGCTGGAACCTCGCATTAATCTTTTTCTCTTGTCATTTAGAAGCAGACAGTAAAACTAACAAGTGGAGTGTGATTTCTGATTCTAACCACTTGATGTGGGAACAGACATCACTCTTTGATTTACATTTGTCTTGCACCCTATTTGCTGACGAAATGCTTCTTGGCTCTTGTATTATACACTGCAACCTTGTGGTACACTTCATGCATTCACTTAAGGGGTCACAATGATGTTCACATCAAGAAGCTTGCTGAGATTCACTGTGGTTTCTTGTCTAATATTAGCTAATAGACCACAAATCAACATATCTGAGGAAAGCTGGTACATTCAACAACTCTTCACTTTTGGAGAACCATTGAGAATTAACAACTGCTGTAATGGGGACGGGCGATTGCACTCTACTCATCAATCTACTACTCAGTAGTCAGGTGCCACTAACCGCCGTCTATTTTGAAGAGCAATTTACACAACTTCACTCAAACAAGGGAAAGTGGTGACACCAAAAGATAAGCAACATAAATGTAACAAAAGAGAAGAGAGTGGCAATGTAAGCTGTTTGTAGCAAGTAAGTCGCTGTTTGCCTAACACCACGGAACAACTGACGAGTCCTCTCATGCGGTTGGCAAACACTGATAATTGCAGCCATCAAATGAGTTATTTGTGTGATATGAAAACAAGTAAGACAAATAATAAAAACTGGAGCCTCTCGTTATATTTGCCAATACTACAAGCAGTACACCACTACCACCATATTTTCTCGCTAAATCCTCATTAACTAACATTCTGTTGATTTGCGGAGGATGACAGGTGTTGTGACTGTTTACGTAAAACGAAGGATGTATGATGGAGTGAAATTACAACGGAACACTTAAGACCGAGTGCCACAATTAAGTTTTTCAAAAAAACAACTTCACCATGGATGTATTAATTCGGATTGCTGTGGAAAAAAATTATTTTCCAGTGATACCAACAACCAGTGGTTAAAAGTATGCCTAAGTGGTTAGATTGAACAATAAATCCAGTGTCAAGGGATTATGTTTAACTAACCTCACCACTCATCGATATAACTTATAGGGGCAATTTCCGATGAAAACAAGTCCAGTCAATATGGAAGTTCTTAGCGGTTTTGAAGCGGTATCAAGTTGTACGTGACAATGGGAAAATCGTCGTACAACCTTTGCTCATTTTAGTGGAAGATCTTATAAACATTCAGAAAAACGTGCGTCGAAAACACTCAGTCAAACAGACTGGTTAATTCATACTTGCTCATAGGAGAAGGAATACTTAACCATACGAATTGCAAGTAGTTATTTAATCATGATACATAGTTCCGGCAAACTGTACCGAAAGTCAGTCGACACCCGATCTGTGGCTTGATTTTCCGGACTGAATGATAAGCTGTACTAAGGAAACACCAGGAAAACTCAACAACAAAATTAACCGTTCCTCTATTTCACTAACTGTTATTTTGATTTGTGTTTTGGTCTGTCGAACACATTCTTGGAGCAAATATAAACTTAGCACGGAATATGCACTTGGGTTAACAGGAAATGACGCTCATGCCAGAAGCAAAATGGCAATCTGACAACACAAAGAACTTCGCGAACAATCATCCTTTCAAATACAGCCGGAACACAACTCGTAAGGCGCACGCTGTTGAGTGTGTCTGAGTAGATTCACCCCTGGTCTGTGAAGCCAGTAAGGTCGGCAGAGAAGGTTTGCTGAACGGAACGTTCCTACGGTTTTAGAAAATTTTGAAATGGTGGCCGGGAAAATTGGATCGTTCACATACCAATATTGACGCGAAAATAAATGGTCTACCTCTCACCTCAATCGCGAATCAGGCGGGTATCCGAGCAAACAACCAGAGAACCATCAAGATTAGGGGACAAAAAATAGATTCGTATGGACGCCCGAATCCAAATAGTGATGTGACAGGCAGTAAACTGAAAAAAGTTCAAAAACTATGCACATACGGGTCACAGAGTCAATGTGGATGTCGCATTCAAGCCGATCTACCGTGTCACACGTGTACACACCAGAGGTGTGAAATGTCGCATCTTGGCTGTTGCGGAGGCGATCGGAATACGGTTACGAAACCCTAATCTGTGTGCGCTGAAGTCTTTTGTTCAAGCACTGAAGTTACCATGGCTTGCCGTCGTTGGAACACTTGACACGGTACCACAGTAACCATGTCCGTAATCCCAAAATGACATTAGATTCACACTGTATTAAATCTCACAATATCCTGAATTGACAACTAATTTCATATTTATTGTGTTGTATTTGGCCTGAAGATGATACACTGTAAACGAGCTTGTTCGCCACGCTTTGACTTTTGATGTTCTCTGATAACCAATTCAAGACTATTTTTTATAACCAATCCAAGATGTTTGCTTTATCAAAGAACAGGATGCGCCTTCTGCAAACAAAATCAAACGCCTCCAATGAACCACCACCAAAATAAGACGCAGTAAACACATCATGACAAACAGAACAATTATTTCAACGGACCCGACAGGAAACATTCACTGGAATTACAGCTAAACACTATCCAAGTAGCATTAACCTAATCTCATGCCAGTATGCGAATTTCAAATCAATTGGATGATTACGTTATTGAATTAACATCCTAATGTCAAAATACCGCACTTGTACGCAAAGCACTGTCATCGGATTTTTAGGCAAAAAGGTGACGGTAGTTTGTATGTGAATTTCTAGCATTTGTCACTGACCATCTGTAAATCGTTACTTTTTGTTCACATTTTGATTGACCCGAAGTGGAAGGGACAACCAAAAAATGAAAAGTTGTTCAGACTATGAATAAATAATCGGTAGTATGCTATATTCATCCCTACGTATATCTATTTATTTTTATTCGCCTGAAGTCAACTTTGATTAACTTGTAGAGATCATACACAAAAGACTAATAGGAGTTCAATCATGTCAGGGCAGAAAGAAGACGTGTTGTGATATGTACACACTGGATTTATTCTCATTAATAAGACATGCGATTTATGTGTATCAACCAAATAGGTACAAACAGTGGCTACGTAAGAATAAAGTCACATGGGTTATTATGAAATCGGGATATCAGAAACTTGACAGGTTGCCTCAGCTACTCTTTTTATACAAAGCTGGCTTATAAGTTCAAACCCAAACCATTGGAACTCTGCGGTGCATTGCAATTTGTAGCATTCCGTCAGAAAACGTCAAACTGTACATCCACTCAATTTTGTGAGATAAAGATAGGTTGCGACAAATGTCATCAGAAAGTTGAGAAACATATCAAATTGACCTACATCAGTAAAAATAAATGTCATCAACGCATCAATTCTACATTGACGGATTGGTTATATTACCTCAAATTGCCTCTCAAGTATTCCTAAGAGAATGTCCGTTGGTGTTCGGCCTAAGAAATTATCCATACCAACAATGTCTCCCATTCTGTATACAGGTTCATCAAATCGAAACAAAGTTTTATGCGCACAGTGACATAAGATTTCTAAGGTATTTAGGTTGAACACATGTTACAGTTGAGACAGTCACTTAAAATATAAGTTATCTTAGGGGAGCGGACATTCGTGAGAATGGAACCAACATCCATCAAATACATTTCGTTCTGGTATTGCCAAAACGTCATTGCTTGCAATGCTTGAGAATACTTGCATCAGGTGACATGTGCTTAGGATCGGTAGCGACTGTTGTATTAATGTGAATTTTGTTTTATACCGTTCAATCCAATAATACTCTATGCAACCTTCATCTGAGGCGGCAGCAGCAGAAAACACTGATGTTTTAACACTTCTGAGGTGAATCGGCCTCAAGCATCTAATTTTGCAGAACACGACGAGTAGCTTTACAAGTCAAAGTCACCAGACCATTCTCAGTTAACAAATCTTTTCTCACAGAGTTTTCGATCACTTAAACCACCCTTCCTTTCAGATCGTCAGCTGGACTTATTGAAAAAGTTTTTAAGCAGTAGTGGATAGTCATTTATCCTGGAGATATTTATATTCTACTCTTGGTATTTTGTTTAATCCCCAAGAGCGGCGGGAGGAATGTTACTGGCTTTGTTCAGTATCACCCTGTCGTGTAGAGAGGATCGATTGCCATCGCCATAAAACGTCTTACCGGACACAAAAGTGAGTCATAACATGTTCTTTTAGGTAGAGTACTAAGATACCGGACAGCGTTAATATTTTTCACAGAATGGTATATTCCGGGATTGCAAAAAATGCTGCAACTGCTGAACACATCCAAAGGGTTTCTATTAAATAAATGCACTGACCGACAAGTATCTCATAGAAAAAACACTGATAAAAACAGATTTGCGTCACTGGATATTCTGCGAACGATCTCCAACTTGTCACTGACATTTATCTACATTTTATTTTCGCCGTAGATTAATGATTTTCGTTCTCTGAGGCATAGGCAATTAAAAAGGATGCAGAAGAAGACTTACACGAATTTTCCTTGCAAATTCCTCGGGTAACATATTTCTGGAGTGGAGAAATGGTCGTTTAAGATTGACTTCCACTATCAAAGATAGATGCGTCTACTGCAGATTGTTACATTCCGGTTAAATGTGCATCTTGAAATTAAGGTCGACCCATAATGCATTATGTAAAATTTGTTCCAGTGTTAAACATTTTAAGCCTATTTGGCAGTTGATACCTTAAAATGTTGACCATAAATCTCGTTCTGATTCGTCAGTCACAACAAAGGTATTAGGATTTATGGATGCCTGTTTCGTATCCTGTGGTGATTGTTACTTAACCTATTTCGCATTGCTGTTGTTTTAGTACATTGTTGACAATAAGCTGTACAATTATGCTCGAGAGATAAACTACTTGTTTTGTTTAGTTCGGTTGTTAGTGCTACTGCGTCAAAGCTAGATCTGAGGTTGAGCCAAGTTAACTATTTCATTTCAGTATTTCTGGAACCATCACATGCCCATTTACCAGTCATTGAACCACAAATGTGAAGAGGGTCCCGGCTAGTTACAATGCAAACGGCATCAACCGAGTCCAACTATTAACGTTGATCATACGGTAGAGCAATCGATGTAGTTGTGAATCTTTAGGTGATAACTAAACAGGTAAGTCTCATAATCCAGAGTTGTATAAATACGTCCACTTAGGGTATCAGAAGATGGACAATAAACACTTGTTTTCTGAATTGCATCATTTTGCCGAGGATAATGTCAACATAGATGAACAACCTAGTTGAGTGAGGTCAGGTCTAAGGGGGATGGTGAGATGGTGTAAACAATAACAACCCCCAATAATATTATGCCAGATGAATAAGGGATAGTTGACTACTACATTACGTGATTTGTTAGGTAATGGTGATGACTACACCATTCCAGTCCTGTTTGTTACGGGATAGCAATGACGATTTCATTGTTTCTGCGAATAATTTTGCTGTTTATATCATGGAAAATTCAGGCACGCTGTAGTAGGTCCCATGGTAGCAATAATCTATCTTTTGGCTCGATGGAAATGAAATCTCTAAATTCAGTAGATAGGATTGAGGCCAGAGACACAGACTGTATTCTGTGTCACAACCAAACGCACGGTAGTCGGTGAACTGCACGGTCAGATCAACGTGCGAATTCAACATTCCAACAGAACTCACAACGGAAGTATGGAATCGTTCAATCAATAAATTAGAAGTCCATCTTCTTCATCCGAAAGTAAAAGAGTGAGGTTACCATTGGGATTTTCTTCCACCGATATCACAACGCAGTTGAGAGCGCTCAACCTGCAGCGCAGGCCGTCTTGTGGTTTATTACCTGCTCGGTACAGGCGCCATGAAATAGGTTGCCTAGGCCTTTTACTTTATCTTTTTTATTCACTCACCCGTTGCTACCAAGCAGGTTACTTTGGAATAATCGGAAGGCTGTTATCAGGAAAGATCCGCGAACACCTACCGAAATGATTTCGCAGCGGATCAAGAAGTACCATTTCCCGTGCGATCGACTATCAGTTAATTGACACTGGTCGTCAAACAGAACTAAATCAAGTTTTCCGGGTGATCCACAGGGTTCGTCAAGACCAGTCAAGTCATCGCAAATTGACTGATCAGTGACCTAGTTTCTCTGTAATAAGTCTGATCGATATCACGATCTAACTCTATTAATTCCTTATATAATTGTACCGGCTTGAAGATAAATTATCGAAAACGTGTTCGCCTATATGTCTTTGTTCACATTATCGTAATGGGCATACTTGAAACGATCAGTCTAGAACTGTCAGGTTGCGACTGTTAACAGTGGTCATGGCAATTTCTGTCAGACTCTACAACCCTCGTCCGTGTGCCCAAAACCAGTGCGCGCAAACCTTACATCACCCTCTGCCAATAATTATACAGCTGCTTCCCTATGAACATAATTCCTTTTTCCACGCGTATTTCCATTTTTTGTCAAGCGGCCAATCAGGTGTAATCGTCGGGGGGAAAGCGTGGTGTCCACAGCGAAAGCGTTTTCCCTGCCGTTTTTTTCAGACCAATCACACACGCAGGTTTTACGGACCAACAGCAGCTCAGTAAGACACACGCTCAAGTCAGCTGTTTTTGCTAGTATTTCCCCTAGTTATTAACCCGCCGCATAACCTCATCCTATATACATCCCCCACACTTCCTGGAACCTTAAAACCTAATCAACCGTTACAATACGACCCTTTTCAATATGCCATTTAAAGGATAAAAAGCTGGTGTAATTAAGACAAGTAAGATATATTAATGGCAAGTGTTTACAACATGTACAAAATGTGGAGCGTTAATCTGTATCCACGTCGGAAGCATTTTGTTCATCCAGATCCTGTAATTGTTTCGCTGATGTCACAGGTAAGGGCAAAGAAAGTGCACGCTTGTTGGCCAGTCGCGCGATTTCGACTGTCAACCGTTCCACGGTTGCACGTAACGCATCCATCTGTACATTGAAGCAGTGAGATAGCTCTAAGGGTGTGCATGAGGTACAAAATGAACTTTCTCACCATTCAAAGATGAACTCAACTGTTGGACATCAGCCTTAGTAACCACTTCTGGTAAGACACTTCCTGCAAGTAATAGAAACCGAAGTATTACTTTCTCACTGTTGTTGTTTTGGATTATTGTCTGTGCACCGTATGTTACCCTGTCGACGGGTATTTGGTGCTCACTGCTGCATGACGGCACTGAGTAATTGACAGCAGTAGGTGCAAACTTTCTCTTTTTTGCACTAACATCTTCATCGCTGTCATCGTCTGGAAAACGTGGTTGTTTACTGTTGAAATGATACCCAGCTGGGAGGGCGAACTTACATACGACGTTTTTGGGGTGAACCCATGTTTATTCTACCGTCACTTGAAGGTAGAGTACTGGAGGTGTATCTGACTTCCATCTCCCTCGCAAGCTCGAAGTCAACTGCAATGAAATGTTGGTAGGTTTGAAATCAAGTAATGTAACTTACTAGTAGTAACCAGTATGCTAACTGGTAACTTCGGGTCGTCGGAGTTCGGCTGCAGGTGGTTTCGTGCATACCTGTAGTACGCACTTCCAGGTAGTCGAGGAATGGTCGCTGTTGTTCGCGCAGCATTAAGCCAACTGCTGCTGATGATGGCAACATCGTCGTCGTCGTCAGCCTCAATTTTAACCACACAGTAATACTTCCTCCCGTCCATATCTGAAAATGAATGGCATTTCGATAGTTGTGATTAACACTGTCCAGGCTAGCAAAAGAATACACGGACTAGTTTCATTGGTTCATGTTTAGTAAATTTTCGTTGAACGTATGTAACAGCAGAATAACAAGTGAACTGGATGACGATGAAAATAGAACGTATTTACACAGTACATCAGAAAAAAGTACACGATACAATTGATCGTTGACGTCGCTTACCTGAAATATGTATAACATAGAAGATGCAATGCCATGCACCCAGAAGTCGATAATAGTTTGAAAACGCTTACAACACAGAACAGGTAGGTTAGGGTCAACATTGTCAATGTCAAGAATAATGTGGGGCAGATTGTGTGCAATAATTACATTACTGGGACTGGTAGTGGAAATAAATGAACTGTTAGGGCACAATCTCCGTTTCTTGGATTCCTTGTTGTGGGCTTCAACAAGCAACGGCCGATCGATCTCAACCACTTTCGCTATTGTGGACTCTTCTTTCCACCTGTAGTACAAATGGGCAACGGGATTGCAGGGGGAATGCAGCAAACTTTTGGTATGGTAAATGTACGACTCAAAGGGGAAGGCGGAAAACCTGTCCAGTTCGCCGTGAAGTTTCACGTCGTCCGCCAAATGAACGGGCGAACGGACATTGTAAGTCACTTCCCCTGTTCCATATAAATGGAAATAATAATACACGAACTTGCGCAAGCAAGAATTGCTATAGTCAAACAAAGAACTGCTGAAAACCGGACCAGCAAGAAAATAAATCCCAAACGTATGCCTTTGTAGTATGGGGATTCCAGCCACAATGAGACCAGCTTTCGTACTACACCGAGACAAACGGAATGAATGTAATCGTACGGGAAATGGTGTATCATACACAACGGTAGGGCATCAAACGGAGACTGTCTATGATTCCTGGCACTGCAAGGCTGGTGGTTAGATAGTGGACATGTGGCACAGGGTATCTATCTGGAACAGTGACAATGTTCAATCCACGATAATCTCCGCAAGGACGCCAATCGCCTTCTGTCTTCTTTGGCACTATGTGCAGAAGAGATGCCCATGGGCTATCGGATGGGCGGATTATACTCATATCCAACATGTGTTGAAATTCAGCACGAGCGATGTGCAGTTCGTCCGGTGCCAGTCTTTGTGGTCGCTGAAAAACTGGTGCGCCTTTCGTTTTGATGTGATGTACCACGCCCGTAACGACGGCAGGTAACTCGTTAGATGGACGGGTGAACTCTGTGAATTCACGCAATACCGCTCGGTATCTATCACCACGTGCCGCTTGGTTCCGCAAGCAGTGGGCTGAGGACAGTCGTCGGAGAAGTGGTCCCCATAGTGGCCATACTCGTTGGAGGATCTAAGAGTTTGTGATGACCTGCGTCGACAACTAACCCAAAATGCTCCAAGAAGTCCATGTCCGAAATGGCATCTGGTACATTCGCTGTAATGAACACCCAACGGAAAGCACGCCGTAGTCCCACATCCCCCGTCTCTCACTACCTCACCTGGTAGAACCAAGTTTGTAGCCTTGTAGCCTTTGGAATGAAGGCACGTGCTCGTCTTACGATTTATTTATTTTTTTTGTTGGAAAAATAATTCCATCCGGATAGTTTTGACGTCATTGCCTCTCTATTCCGGCTGAAGGTCTCTATTTTGTAACTTGTTAGTTACGGCCTTTGCTGTTTTTTTTAAATAGGCCGACCATATAAATTATAGTTGAGTACCAGTGGTAGTGACATTTTTGTCAGTGCTATCTTGTCTTGTGGTTTGCATCTGCCAATCAGTCATACCAAGGGGCCGTTATGCGCTGTCCAAAAAATGAGAAAAAATTGAATTAAATAAATAAATAAATAGTGAAAGTTCCCTGTGGATGACAGTATCCGATTTAAAACTAAAACTGCAGTGTTGTTAAATTAAAAAGTATGAGGGTTCGGATTTCAGGGTGAAAACGTGAGCATGTAATGTAAGGCTCTAGCTGTTAATGACCGGGAGTGATAATCCAAACAGTCTACCTTTTGAGTATCCGCACGAATGATTGCTAAGTTGCAGACCCTCTTTTCGAGCTATGTTCTACAGCACTTGTGCACAATTAAGTAGGACGGAAGGTCCAAACATTATTACACATTTTAAACAATAATAACAATAGTAACTTGAGGAGATCAGTAATATCTGCACATACATATACATAAAAAACCTCACATTCGTACCTGCATATAAACGTCTGCCTACATCTAGATGAAACTACAAACAACACAGTTGTACACACACGGTATATATAAAGAGAGTTATGACACACACCAAGTCTACATTAGTTTAGGAAACACTCGGTTCCAGACCTGGTCAAGCCTACACTTGAATACTTCGACCGTTGAAGCTTCGAGAGTATATGAGGAGGGCTAGTTCCACACATTCACCACTCTGTGGGGGAAGAATGAAGCGCAGACACCTTTGTTTGCTGTCGGTTTGTGGATCATCATATGGTGCCCTCTCAGTTGGGGCATCTTCATCGGTTGAAAAAAAGTACTAGCCGGCACATTAGTAAGACCTACTAGGATCTTGAAAGCTTCTATCAAGTTTCCACGAAGCTTTATTCGTTCAATGGGAAATAAGTTGAGTTTTTAACCTGCTAGTATGGTCTAAGGGTTTCATGCCTCGTATCAACCTAGTAGCTAACATATGAACGCTCTCAAGGTATTGTTTATCTTTTTGTAGGACTGGACTCCAGGCCTGGATACAATACTCCAAATGAGGCCTAACAAACGTTTTGTGCAACGGAATCACTACTTCCGGCTCTCTGGATGAGATGGTTCTCATGAGCTGGAAAAGCGAAACTCTTGTTTTCTTCGCCGCTAAAGCGCACTGCGCCGTGGGTTTAAAGTCATTCTGGATTAGAACCCCAAGGTCCCTGGCTTTAGCGTGCTCGGGTTACCTGAATTGGGAAGTTGTCTTTGAGTAGATCTGTTGCTATCTTTAACCAGGTGCAGATATTTTCCTGGGTTGAGGGGTAAATCCCACTTTACTGACCAGTCGGACAGCTTTACTAAATCAGATTGGACAATATTCTGATTTGGATTTCCGACAATTTTCAAATCGTCAGCAAACATATAATAAGAAGATGATAAGGATATAGTCAGGTTATTGACGTAAATTAGAAACAGTAGAGGTCCGAGTACTGACCCTTGTGGCACTCCCCTGAATACAGGGTATGCTTGTGGGCTAGATTCACCGACAGTGACTCTGAACACTCTGTTGCAGAGTAAATCCGCTATCCATCGAATCATAGTTGACGCTATCCGGTAATGCTCTAGTTTCAACACTAGCTATCGGTGATTTACCGAGTCGAATGCCTTACTGAAGTCCAGATAACATACCTCCACAGGTTCGCCTCTATCCGAGCTTTGTGTTATTTCATCCAGAAAACATAACAGGTTGGAGAGACAAGACATTTTCTTAACGAATCCATGTTGGTTCGCATCTAACAGTTTGTTCTCGGTCAGGTGCTTGGCAATTTTGTTTCTAACAACTGTTTCGCACGCTTTCAGTAGAGAGTAAGTGAGACTTACTGGCCGATAGTTACCTGCTGCCTCTTTGTTTCCGCCCTGGTGCAGAGCCATGACATTTGCTTCACGCCAATCCTGGGCAATTCTACCTTCGTTGATAGTTTGGTAGAGCGGGTTGGTTTCTGGAACGGCTTATGCACTGGCTAACGGGCGTGAATGCCATCTGACCCCGGGGATTTATGGGTGTTCAACTCCGCAGTGTGTTCTCTATCGCATCAGGTGTGATCTCTTCTTGAGTCATTTCTCCGATCGGCACAGAAGGCATGTCTAGGGTAGGGTTTTGCTGATTATCCTTACGGTGGACACCTGTGAAATGCAACGTCAGATGTTCCGCTTTCTCATGAGCACCGGTAAGCAAGTTGCCATCAGCGAGCTTCAGACTACCTATCTCCCTGCGCATCGCTGGCTTAGCTTGGACATATTGTAGTGGACAAGTAGGTATGCGCTAGACCCTCGTCCACTAACAATTAAATACGCCTTTCCTGAAAATCAATCGTAACGTAGGCATCGAACTAGAAAACACGGTGGGGTTTGGAAACAAACCGTATATTTCCAGCAATATTTGGAAATATGATAAGTAGTTAGCTCTAGCCTAGGCTGGGACCAACGGCGGCAACCAAGATGAAAAAAAGAGAAGCGCGAGATGGGCTACAGCCCCCCCCCGACAGCACTCAAAAGCGTGTCAAGCGAAAAGTGCGTGGGACCTTCGAGTGCGTTAAACAAGAAAGTAGGTATCCTTTCATACAAAAATTTCTGAAAATTTAATGATATGAGGGTCTTATGAGGTTTAAGTAAAATGGCACAAATAATGTTAAAAAATACATAAAACATGAGACATTTTACTGTCTCGCAAAAAAGTTTTCGCACTCCGTTCAGTGACACGTGCCCTGAAGATACATCCAGAGATTCACAGATGTTCGTGTGCTCAGCAGCCCATACGTGTGGACAGAAACGTAAAAAATTACAGAAGAACGTTCAGAAACACACTACGTATATGGATATACCCATGAATATGACTACATTCATACGCATATACATTTATTCACACATCATCTCACCATGCAAAATGTCATATTCACAAACTTATACAGGTATATATGTATATATACAAATTTAAGAAAAAACATATATCACACAAATCGACGCATTTGTTCCTTCTATTTCTATGTGAATAAACGCACTACTACAGCAGAAAATCAATAATTATATGCTGTTGACCAGAAAGCGTTTGCGGATATTAATGAAATCGCCAACGGAACTATCAGTCAACCAATCAGAAAATTCGACCGTTCAAATTAATTTTTCCCGGGTATGAAAGGATACCGCTTCCCGTTAAACAACGCTCGAAAATGTTCAGATTAAACGAGTTCGAATTATGAAATAATAGATGAGTCGTTAAGAAAAAGGGTAAGCATTCGCTGCGTGCAATTGGTTGCACGACTGAAGAAGGTGGTACTGAGTTTGGATCAGGCCTTCTATTGCAGGCGTGTAGATTTTCCATTATTTTTACTTCATTTTGCTAACATTGCGTAACTGTTGCATCAAACCACATCGTACATTTTTGTTTGACTTGAGTAAAAACAACAACACAACACATTTTCGAATAAACTCTGCTACACGCGACTGCTGGTTTTTCCTACAACGCCGGTGGTTGTTATCCAGTTTAAAACATCCTATTTGTTGGATTAACTCTCAGCTCGGTTACTTCGCATCCTCA